>NMRB01001807.1:50231-95249 GCA_002633025.1 Notospermus geniculatus | reverse complement strand
CAAATTTTTGTGGTTGGCTCATCTAGCAAGGGTACATAATATATCATACGATTTTTAAATTTAATTGATTTTTCAGCCCTGTAGGGGGCGCTTTGTAAAAACCACACAAGTTCCCTTCCGCTCTGTAACTTCTGAATGACTGAAGATTTTGGTTTCATATTTGGTGGGAGGGTGTGTCATGGGCTAACGGTGTGTCGCGTGAAAGAATCGACCAAATCCGATTCTCCACTCCACCACCAGGGGGCCAAAGGCTAAAACACAAAAACTGCATTTACACCTTAAATATTGAACGGAATTTCACCACATTTTGGTGGTTGGCTCATCTAGCAAGGGTACATAATATGCCGCACGCTTTTGGAATTTAATCTATGTTTCAGCCCTATAGGGGGCACTTCGCAAAAACCACAAAAATTCCCTTCTGCTCATGATAGTACCTTCGACATTGACGCTGTGACTTAGACTCGAATATCCCTTCTGGCTCGCAACATTTCAAGGAACACAACTTTCGTTCGGTGGGATTTGCACACGCTTTGCGTTGCTCTTGTTGCACCACCAGAGGGCAGCTTATGATACGAAGCGTGACCTATATCCAGAGGGAATTCCCTGGGATTAGTTCTGCGACTCGACTGATCTCAAGGCAGCAACTTGATCCAATAATAAATTGTATGTTTAATTCATGCGCAGTGAATGGTGTCATCAGCATATGGATTTGTAGACACTAATATGAAACTTCTGTTGCTGAGAAATAATCAATAGTTTACAGACACTAGTTGTCAGGCCAAAGCTGTGATTGTGATCACAAGTACTAATGCAATCTGTTGAGAGAGTTGCGGCTTGAGTTGACACAAGCCAGACTGGGCACACAGTAGGTACACAGAAGGAGTGATTCTTGCTTAGTCAGTTTTCAGTACACACAATCATCCAGAATAGTCAACATCGCTGACACTGAAAAACCTACATGTAATTACGATACTGAATGAAATATTGTGCAGGTCTGTGTGACAGATGGACATTGACGGTAAAAGTACCTTCTTCTGCAGAGGCCTACATGGTTATGTTTGCACCATATGTAAATTACTTGTGGCCTGTAAAAAGTGATGAATGAAAGGGGCTGTTTGTTTCATCACTTGAGGAATCTGAGTTGTGATCCTTGGGAAAACAGAGAAAGCTATGCACTTGAAAATTGCAGGGATTGTTGTGCTGTACAGAATAATTGCTGCAATTTGCAGCTTCATAGCTTTCTCTGTTTTCTCAAGGAGATTGGGTTATATGAGTAAAAGTGATTTTTTTTCCAGTAATCTCTTTCTGCCATACAAATGCATTGGCGGGCACTGTACAAGTCAGAAGTAAAAGCATTTACTTGACTTCATTCGTACCTTCCATTTTCTCATGTCAGAACCTCTGAAATATCCTTCCATTTGCAGTACCGTTCACTTAGTGTGAAATTTCGTGAAAAAAGAAATGCTCCAGGGCTATCTGGGCCTATCTATAATCTTCAGATCAATAGTTCTTGAGTTTGGTATTAAGTACGCCACAGCTGTCATTGTTCAACATGAAATTTGCACTTGATTATTTGAAATAATTGCTCAGCTGTGGCCCTGCAGTTCTCAACATATGCTCTGGTTGAATACGGTGTACCAAGCATATGGCATAGGCCTATTTATAGGAACTCAAGGTCTGTTGTCCATATTACACCGTTTGGCATAATCAATGTTCTTGATGGAAAGTTTAAAGATGTTTGACAAAATACATGTTTAATCTTGTTAACCATTGGTTAATCTTGTTAACCAAGGTGTAGCAGATAAGCAGATCGTTTTGGTGCAAATAATTTGCGGTTTTATTCGATATTGTCTTGTCGAACGATAGCTTTTCAATAATGACATCCTATGTATGGCATGTTACATACATGTACTGTACATGTATGAGCTCAATACAAACTCGCATACCCTGTACCTCAGTATTATTGGGCACTTTAGTCAGAGTGACCTAATTATTTGCACTTGGAAGTTGAAGATGACGGTACCATCTCCCGCCAAGAGATCTCGTGCTGCACAATAAAATGTATAGTGCTAATCATCTTGAATTTGGTGCTTAGCTCTCAATATGATATTTAAAGCCTCTGTATTGAATTTCACAGTATTTTCCAAGTCTTAGGAGAATGCAGGTAGAGGTCTCATAACCTCGTGAAGGTCCCCAAAATGCTTGCCTGATACATGTACATACTTCAAAGAATGAAGCCCTAGTTTTCAGCAGACATTGGAAAAACTGCAGGCAGATCTCTAATGTACCGTATTCAGATAGAGCAGTACATTTTACACTACACCAAGGTCGGACAGCGTTTTTTGAATTGAATACAGGGTGGCTTTAAATGATCTTTGTTTGTAAATGATTGTATGTCTTCTGACATGTCTGAGGAGATGCGAAGGGAATAAAGATAATTTATTGTGCTATAATAGTTCTGTTCCTTTGTGGTATCTGCCGTATGCCGAGATTACAGGAGGCTCCAGACTAAGGGAAAAATGGGCATCCAGTGCCACTACTGAAAGTACTCGTTGAATGAGGTTATCGCCACTTCTCCACAGAAAGATGTCGCTGCGACCATATCAGGCCTTTTCATTGTCTTCAGGACGTCATCTCCGTGGCAATATGAGGTGTGAGCATGAAGCCACAACGTCACAGTACCGGTAGGTAGAGTGATCGTTGACGTTTCATACAACGTCACAGTGGAAAAGTTGATATGGTCGCAGCGCCATCTAATGATAGAAAAAGAATGGCTAACCCCATTAGCTGACAATTGATATCTTGCGACAAGCGTCTGCTTCTACTGGAGTGGGTCACAGTTTTCCAGTGGAAGTCTGATTCATTCTACATTTTGGGTCTTTGTTATGGTATATTATTTTCAAATAACCAGGGCCTTTATTCATAAAAACTTGCTAGCGTCGTTAGTTGGTACAGTTGTGTACATTGACCTGTAAAAACTGGGCACTTTTGCAAGTAACTAAGCCTAGCAAAGTTTCATGAATATGGGCCCAGGCTTCTCTTATTGAGATAATGAATGACCAAGCCCATCCAACCTCTCTGCATTCAATCAACACATAAATTATCAGAATGACAGTTGTTTATTATGTCGAAAATCAATAAAATGCCCTTCTGAATACTGTGTGGGATTATGTTCAGCCTTTCTGCTAGGCCTGCAACAGATGGCATGTTAAATCGATGGAGCAGTAGGCCTACGGAAAACAGACACTGCATCGAGTACATGTACTTGGGTACTTGGGTTGGCCTACTTGGGAAGATCACAGCTCCAGATGTCATTTTCCTCTCGGCGGTGGTCTGGCGATAAGTAGAGCAAAAGGCACTCCTTCAGTTTTCTCGTACCGTGGCTCTCTATGGGTAACTCAACCATTGAAAGCTACGGGAGAGTGTCAGTGTCATCGGTCTAAAAGTATAAGGAAACCAACAAAGCGGTTTGCCCATTGAGGGAACCATGCAACTCGCCCGAAAAAATTGGACTGGAGGAAAACCTGAATTCTAGAACCATGCAAAAGACTGGCCAAGATCGTATATCAGGGGCGGGTCCACAATTTCGGAAAAGAGGCGCACTGTACTAGAAACATTGAAATCTGTGGTGAACTTCAATGATTTGCTCCAATTTCAGAATTTCACGGTCGATTTTACAGATTTGTTGGCCGAAAGGGGGCATGCGCCCGCTTCACACACATTGGTACATTAGCCAGACAGCACTGGGTATGAGAGCATTCCAACATCCTGCGCTTGGAATGGAAGCCTCCAACACCCACACCAGAAAGAATTTATGAAAAGAAAACGACACAAACTGATTTGGATTTTCAATGCTGTTCAGATAATTTAATACTCTAAAATACATTGCAATCGAAGTAAAGCAACATGCGACATCCAGGTCAACCCTAATGAGTACAGGCAGGTTTAACATTCGAAAGTCAAACAAAGGTGGTGGCAATGAAGTCGGGAATTCCGCAACTCTTAACGATAACACACTAACATGGATAAATACATGCTATAAACAACAGAAGCTTCGGTGTTGCTGAACTCAAAAATAAAATGCACTCTTTCACTGTAATAAGAATTAAGTCAACAAAGTCCAAGAATATGGCAAAATATACTAAAATCTTTTAATGTTTTCAAGTTTTTGGAATTCCAAGTTGATTGCCACCATGTTTGTCAACAAATACCAGTCTTACAACCTTTTAAGAGTCGCCTGACACTGGAATCACATCGCAATCTCCTCATAAAAAAACAGCCGACCAAACCCTATCCCAGAGGCCTGAGACACACGTGTCATTTAAACTATATCACAAAATTTCCTTCCGAACTAATCAAACCAAGAGATCACCACAAATTCATAGCTTTTTCAGGTAATTTACAAAAAAACAAAGAACCAATCAGGTTCAAAGCAGAATTCGGTATCCTCCACATTCGTTAGTTTCTATAACCTCCATGACCGCAGCGGACAGTGGGACAGGGTTTTTTAACCGTTACGTAGAGACAGCCGAACCTATTTGAGTGCCACGTAACACCAACAGCGAGTTCTATTCATGCCCCGTAATAGAAGAGTTAAATTGTCTCAAGCTGTAAATCTCAAGGTAACTCTGGCACCAGTCAATGGTACTACAAGTACCCAAAACAGCTCAGAAACCAGAGGGGCAGAAGACCCGATTCGTTACACGGCACAGTATTTGGTCAGGCTCTCGATCTACCAAACATACTTGCTCTACTCCATTGGCGATGTTCGATGGTGTCGTCAGCATAAAGTGCACCCCATTCCACCGACCAGGGCACCAACGCTAGTCTACCGTCAAGGTCAAGTCCGTGCACCTGACGAAGATGAGCGAGGGTGCCATAGCAAGTGAAGATAGCAGTATTGTAGCAATGCCCTCGAAGTTGCAGTGTAGTTCTATTGTTTTTAGTATGACGAATGATTTGGAGGGAGCACTTCATGCTGTACAACTACGTTTACAAAGTCGATAACAATTGTCGTATTTCGGTAACATTAGTTATTCGACTGACAAAATTCACAGCCAAGGCCCAGAGGCTCGTTGCAGTATACGTTACTTTTCAGTATACAGGATGCCCTAGCCGATTTTTTTTGTTTTTTTATATTTTTTACTATTTTTTTTCTCTTGTGCCATATGGCAGCAAGGTTTTTTTACATATTTTTTTTATTTTTACTTGTTGTGCCTTATTTTGTTTTTGTTTTTATTTGTTAGCTTACTTATTTCTTGTTTACGTTGCTTATAAAAAAGGGACCCCATCAAGTTACGTGAGGGGTCCCCATTGCGTTATCCATGTTACTTGACCAATCAGATTTTTCCATCGATCCGTCCGAAAGTCACGGCCATCATCATGGCAAAATGCTATGGGGCCATGACTTTAATGCTTACAAAATTGGTGAAAATTAATAGACAACCACCACGTGTGGTGGGTGAAGTGGAATGTCTCAATTTGGTACTCGTGGCCAATAAACCTCAAATACATGTGTACCAACATTCACACCACTTTCAAATTTTTCCGGCGTAAAACTTTGTGCCGGTACGTTATAAAATATCCTATCTACAGTATCATCAGTCGCAGCACCAATTCAGACCGAGAAATGAACAATGTCAAAGATTCGCACAGATTTCAGAGCTTGAAAACTTGTCCTGTTGACAAATTGTCAATCGCCACAAGTCGCTAAGTCATGTGATCTGTTTTGATGGCATAAAATCAAAAAAATCGCAGTCAATTTCACTCTTGTAAATGGCACAGAAAATTTTCCTAAAATGGTAAAATGTTATTGCAAATGCAGGTAGGAACAGTAATTTTCAAGCTCTGAAATGGTATTTTAAGTTTTGATGGGTTGAAATAATGAACGTCGATGACCTCGCACACCCCACCCTTTCGTCTCTTTACTGGAGGGCTGACACAGCTCAGAACTTTTGACTTTGTCACCTAATTTCGGACATACAGCAGCTGCTTTCCTATCAATAGGGAGGTTTCGCAAGCGCCCGGTTAGGCCCTACGACGACGTTTATCTATTGTGTGGGTGTACCCAAACAATAGATAAACGTCGTCGTATGGCCTAACCGGGCGCTTGCGAAACCTCCCTATTGTCATCCTGCATTTACATGTAGACTTGTACTAATCTATGAATATTTGGTCACAGGAGATAAAGCCAAGCTGTTGTCTGCCCTTGACTAGCATTTTCTCACCACTTCTCATAACGTTATTCAAACATCGTTACAAAACACAACTAAAGCATTTCACATCAGATCATACAACAACAGCTTCTAGTTATGTTGGTAACGATACGTGTTGTCTTCAATCGATCAACATAACAACCCATCCAACTTAGATACGCTAAACAAATTACACATTACTTTTTTGACGAAAGCTTGGAATACTGGATATTCGATTCGCTACACAATGGCCAATTATGATTTGAACTTAAGGTTTATCAGGCATGATCTAATATCAAAAGGACTGCACACCAAAATCAATAAGTAAATGTTTTATAGATTTGCTGGTAATATAGCCAAGCGTTCTCGCATTGTTCTTTGTTTCGTTGGTTTCATGTATTTCTTTGTCATTCGTGAATTTTCATCTTTAACGTTATTCTCAGCACAAGGTGCTGGGGCTGAGGGGGTCAAGACCGACTTTGTGTGTCTCAAGATTATAAGATAAAAATCTATTTGTAAAACCAAATCCAGTATACTCATTTTTACACCAGTCCATATCTGTAGATCCATACTTGAGAAGCTGGCAATTTTTGATAATTTATCTGACAAAAAAGAAACATCAACTTGTTAACACTCACAACGTAAGCATCATGATTGTAACAAAATATCGGCATATCAGGGTTCCAGAAATTTTTTGACTCTGTGAAGCAAAATTTTATTACCGTTAACACTTTTCTGAAGCTTTGCATTGTTGAGTAAACTTTGATTGTATATGTACACTGAGCCTCCATGTGTTTTCATGAACTGCTCCGAACAGATAACTGGAGCCTAATGCATTTTCCGGAGCTTTTGCTTCAGAGAGCCTGGCTATTCTGAAACCCTGATGAATACAACAAAGGAAAATTATGCAAATCAAAAATGAAATCGACAACAGAGACCAGTACAAAGCACTGTCGAATGCACACCTAATGATAAAAGATGCCGTATGAATCTTGAATTGGTGCTGGACCTCATCTGCCTCCACACGTATTTGAGTTTGGCTCCAACAAGCGTTTGAAAACGTCATCAACATGAAATACCCAGGAAATGAATGCGTTAACAAAAATATAACGAATGAAAAATAATGATGAGACCAGACATGGTATCACAATTAAGTGACCTTCATCAAGGTCGCGAACGAACCTAAAAATTATCTTTCTTTCTAACAAACTTAGAGAATTAAAACAAAACATGCTTGCCAGTAATTAGCAAGAAACTAGATTGAAGTCGCCACTCTCAATTGCAGAAATTGAGATTCTGATTATCAGAACGAGACAGAATGATCCTGTGTTCACAAGATCGAATCCCGTCTTTCAAGTTCTCGACAACTTTTTTTCACCGAGGTAGATTCAGGCCGCAAAGAGTCATTCGATGAATTTCAACCGTTTGTGCTGATTACATATGACGACACTGGAGTAGTTCGCAATGTGGTACATTTAGAATACACTACCTATACCGCGATGTCATCGAAGCCATACACAATCGCTGGTTATGAACATAAATCAATAAATTCAATGTACATAATGCATGCTTTCAAGCACAGCCTGCGTACAGTGAAAGAATCAAGTACGCGTTCGTGATCGATCATTGAGCGCAGATACAAAGTACACACATGATAGTATTGTTCACATATCAAATCGAGTACATTCAGTGGCCACTCCTTGTCCCAGGCCTACCGTCCTAATTGTTTTTTATGGCCAGTGGCCAATATTGCACAAGATTGCAAAGTAAGCAAATCCTAATGAAATGGATTGACTATGAATCTCAAATAGAATATTCCTTGGACATAGAACCAGTTCTGATACGCTTGGTTGAGCAAGCCAATGAAACCGTGACTAGAGTGTGCCATGGAACAAAAAGCCCAAGGGCCTATTTCCATCACAGATATCAGCTTAGTACTTCAAAACACATTGGCATAAACCTAATTTGCCTTACACTTCTAATCACCATAACTTCAGCTAATCGACAAGACCATAAATATGTAGTTCACGTACTACTAACTAGAGCTGTTTAGTTGAACTTGAAAATGAACGATAGCTCTCAGATCACAGATGTAGGACATGCATGAATGGCTGGCCTTTAGCACTGGCACAGTTCTCGTAGGTTAACTCACACTGCACGCAATTTCTGAAGATGGCACGAATGATATTCCTAAGTACCTGTACAACTTACAACTTCGTAGATCATCATTCCAACCCGGAAAAGATTTAACTTCATTGCATAGCAATGGAACATAAACAGTTTGTCGGATATAAAAACCTGAATCGCACTGAAAGCATGGAAAATATGAAATACATAAGTAGAATCATCCGCAATTGACAATGACAGAATCAAGTTTGCAAGCAATACCAATTTCAGTGTTTTTTGGTTGATTCAGACTTAATATAAGTTTGTACACAATAAATGATCATGAAGCCAAGTAACACTTCATTCATAAGATAAATTCACCTACATGTAATGTGCCTTCTACACAGATAACTACACACTGATAGTTTTGTTTTTCCTGCGTACCGAACCAACTTTTCATGGTTCATTTTTTAAGCTAAGATGCAATCAGCTATGGTTTTTTAACATACATGATATGAACAAGTCAGATGATCAATCAGCACACGGGATGAGCAATGAGAAATACGAATACAAATGATGATTTTTTATACAACATGAGAGGTTCTGGGTAAATCAATGTTCAAAACGGTCAAGTCTTTAAAAAGTTCTTCGCAATTTAACATGATGACTCCGGTGAACTTGGAGGTGTTGAACTCGCACGACTTGTACTTAACTGTAGTCTCGCTAGTTCCCTCTTATATGAATCCCGTTCGTTCTGAACGCCGAACAACTGCCTCTGAAGAGCGACGACCTGTCGTTTCAACGTTTCGTTAGTCGTTACGAGATCTTCTCTCTGTACCAACCTTTTGGTGCGGCAATTTTGTGCGTACCCACGATTTTTTAGAGTCCTTCGTCGTTGCTTTAACTGGTTTATCTCCTGTTTAGGCCTGCCCTTCAGACGGCTGTTAAGATCCCTCACGGACAGAGAAATTAATTCATCATCGGTAATCTCATCACCAACGTCATCACAGCTTGTCGTTTCACTTGTCGCTGAAATGAAAGATGTTATAAATTGAAGCACGCTCATCGTCCAGTGAAGTGACATTTCAGAAGTTTAAAAGTACATGTAACTTGTTGTCAAATTGTAAGCAATTTAAGGAAAACATTGACACAATATGTCTGCACAGGAATGAACTTCATCAAATTTAAAGTGGATGTGTCACAAAGCTACTCTAAAAGTGCAAACAATCACGGAGATACTTACCATACTGTTGAAGCGAATTCGCTTTAATTAACGTGTCATCCAATAAGGCATTAACGGCTTCCACCGAACCAAGTTCCATCGGCATGTTTTCGAAGTTAATTGTCTTAGTAAGCCATTCAATAGTTGAATCTAACTGATCCAACGACGTTTCTGTTTTGACAGCAGGTACAGCTGGACTTCCTTGGGGTGTGATGATGTTGTCGGGAATTGGGTCGAGGACGCTGCTGGCTTCCATGGTAGAAGAGGTTTGAAATACAGGTGATGGTGGTTCACTGAAGGTGTAGTCAGTGACGGCGCCGGGACTGCACGGAGAGTCGGCCGGTACCAAATCAACTAACTGGCGCATCAGATCAGGGACGTCAGCATCGTTGACGTCCATCTCATCGACATCGATTTTAAACAGGCTTTGACAGTCCATAGTTTAGTGGCTGCTGGTTGGGACGTCAAAAAGCCTACGGTAGATACAGTACTTTAGCTTAGACTGGTGAAGTATAGAGTCACTGGATAAGTGTCACATATACAGCATTCACTAGTACAGTCCTTGTAGTAGATGATGCACTGTATCATATGTCACATACACAGAATGTACACCATGTACACAGAGAATTGCACAATCACGCAGTCACAGCTGGAAAAGTACTGCAAAGTCTATGTCGTCAAACACACAGGATAAAGTCTTGATCCTACCACTTTAGTGCACAGACCACTTCCAGAGTATCTTATGCACCTTTGTAGCAAATTTCGGCAAAATCCCGCGGATGACAAGCAGGAAAATCGGTGTTTTTTAGGTGGCGGAGGGCGAAACCACCATATCCACCGATCTCAGGAAGGCCAACAACATGGAGGATGGGGAATCCCAAGCTTTTATACCAATCGTGCGTGACGTCATCAAATTTGTTAGTATTTTTAGTAACAACGTCACTTTTAACCAGTCTTTCAATTCTCCCGCCACCTTGTTTTGTGACGGACAACTAAAAACGTGCTTAGACACGCAATATTGCTCAACATTAGCGGAGACTTGCGCGGAATTGCACGGGCCAGCCCTGACATGCCTGACGCCATATTTACAACAACTTCAGAGCTGTTCAAGTGACTGAAGCATAGAAAGGACAAAGATAAAGAATGACGTCATGTCATATGTGTTCCATTTATAGCCCTTTCAGGATGCATTAAAGTCAACTTTAAATCAACTTTAAAGTCAACTTTAAAGTCCCTTAAAGTCAACTTTAAATCAACTTTAAAGTCAACTTTAAAGTCCCTTAAATCAACTTTAAATCAGTTTTTTTAGGCAAGGATCAGTAAATAAACATCACAGTTAGCCCGAGAACTTAGTCTATGGGTGATCCCCGCGAGTCGCCGCCACTTGCCCCTCCCATAGCATGTGAAGCCAGCAGACTCGAGAGGGACCACACCCATCACATCAAAATGATGCGCTCAATCTGAATCTTGAAAAAAGGTTTTGAAAAAGTTTCATGAGTTTCTCATGAATTCAGATTTGACTGAACGTCAAAGAACGTTTTTTACCGCTTTTTAGGTGGATTGATTCATGCAGATTGTTGTTTTCCTAGCAGCGTGGCGAGGAGCCCTCACGAAGAGGTGAAGTGCTCATCGTCCCCCTTCCAAAACTATTCAAAGTTCACGACAGTAAAAATAGGAAAAAGAGTGTGGATTAGTTATGTGGAAAAAAAGAGAATTAGTTACAGCATGAATATTATGCAAAACACGAAAAGCTGCAATAAAAAGTGATTAATCAGGGTCGGATCCAGGGTTGACAGAAGGGGGGCGTAGCTCGACGGAGGTGGTGAGCACCGAGAGTGCAAAGCCCAAATGGGTGTCTGGGGGCCGCTCCACCAGAAAAAATTGACAATTTTAAGTGCTTTTAGATGCATTTTCTTGACATCTGAGAGCAAAATACTCGAATTTTTATGTGACGAAATTTTTCTTGCTAAAAAATCATTGCTGTGCTAATAGGGGGCGTACGCCGCCCACGCCCCCTGGATTCGGCCCTGATTAAAAAACAGTCATATTTACAGACAGTTGTAGGCCTAGTTGGGGGCCGGTGCGACTGATTCGCTTATTAGGGAGGTTTCGCAAGCGCCCGGTTAGGCCTTACGACGACGTTTATCTATTGTCTGGGTATACCCAAACATTAGATAAACGTCGTCGTAGGGCCTAACCGGGCGCTTGCGAAACCTCCCTATTACATCGAGAACCCACAGACGGGTGAAAGTAAAAGTAGAGGGTACGTACTTTGGTTGACTTCTTTCTTCCGAAGCGCCTGATTTGGATTGGAACCTACCTGTCATATTATCTACACAAGAAAGCGGAATCCAATTCTGTGACGTCACATCCACCAAATGACATCTCAAACCAGATTCCGCTTTCACATGGTACCGATTGTTGACTTACCTCTTAATTGCAAAATATCTGAAAAACTTGTCTGTTCAGGAGGGTCCGGTTTCCTCCAGCACCTCGCATTCAGTGAGTTCGGGGTAAAAATGAACCATGAATTTTTTCTGAGGCCCCTCAACCAGGGGACGGGGAGATTTCGGAAAAAAATAAAACCTCAACTCAAAACTCGGTGGTGAAAATGTTTCGCCCTTCTTGAGAGGTTAATTCCCACATGCCGAAGGACAATTTTTGACCAAAGACAAATCATCAGATATTTTACAATTGATCCATCAGAAACATCCTTCCTTCCTTCCATCAAAAAAAAAATAGAAAAGGCAACCAGTACCATGTCAATAATCAATCTGTAAAAGGTTTCTAAACCAGGGGCCATATGCATAAAACATCTTAAGTGTAAACTTTTCCTTATCTTTTGTTTGGAACAATAGTTTAAGGGAAATTTTACACTTAAGATGTTTTGTGCATACGTCTCCAGGTTTACAAACCTTTTACAAATTCCTGAAAGGGAAATCATCCATACGACAAGTTTCCAAGAATGAAAGTAGATCGTCTTCATTCTTGAAATGTACAAGACTGAGTGACTGTCCCACCCACCCGGATCTTTGGGAGGGTTCGCCAGTGAGAATTCTGAAAGAAGTCATTCAGTCTTGCAAAAATATTCGTGCATGCGGGAGATGTGTCGGTGCAAGAAAAAATGTCTACATGTTGGCCTATCCCTGTCCCTCCCAAACACATCCCTATGGGTTTATGTACAATCACACTGGTGTCATCTTTCCCAATTCGTAAATGTACGAGTCACACGCTTTTGTGATCTTGACGAAGTCAAATTTGGACTTCGCTCAAACCATAAAGTCAAACCAAAAACCGGACTGACTGACGGACGCACCATCAACAATAATGCAAATCATTCAAATGTATCGTTCNAGAGGTTAATTCCCACACACCGAAGGACAATTTTTGACCAAAGACAAATCATCAGATATTTTACAATTGATCCATCAGAAACATCCTTCCTTCCATCCAAAAAAATAGAAAAAGCAACCGGTACCATGTCAATAACCAATCTGTAAAAGGTTTCTTAACCAGGGGCCCGTTTCATAAAGTGACTTTAAGCTATAAATGGTACCTTTAACCAAATGAAAAATGTGTTGCGTAATTGGTACCATTAGCTTAAAGTCACTTTATGAAACAGGCCCCAGGGCCCATATTCATAAAACTACTTAAATCTAAGTGTGACACTTATCCTTGTTCAACACAAAAGGTAAGTATCATACTTTGACTTATGTTTATGAATATGGACCCAGGTTTACAAACCTTTTACAAATTCCTGAAAGAGAAATCATTCAATACGACAAGTTTCCAAGAATGAAAGTAGATCGTCTTCATTCTTGAAATGTACAAGACTGAATGACTGTCCCACCCGCCAGGATCTTTGGGAGGGTTCGCCAGTGAGAATTCTGAAAGAAGTCATTCAGTCTTGCAAAAATATTCGTGCATGCGGGAGATGTGTCGGTGCAAGAAAAAATGTCTACATGTTGGCCTATCCCTGTCCCTCCCAAACACATCCCTATGGGTTTATGTACAATCACACTGGTGTCATCTTTCCCAATTCGTAAATGTACGAGTCACACGCTTTTGTGATCTTGACGAAGTCAAATTTGGACTTCGCTCAAACCATAAAGTCAAACCAAAAACCGGACTGACTGACGGACGCACCATCAACAAATTATGCAAATCATTCAAATGTATCGTTCTATCAGTCAGTCAATCAATCGATCAATCAATCGACATCCTGCGAAAGTCGGCCATGACAGCTCAGAAGGGGTAAACATAACCTCGGCCTAGTGCATTTGTACAGTTGGCTCTTGTGCTTACCGTCTGTACAATGCACTAGGCCCAAGGTTTGTTTACCCCTTCTGGCCTGCATGTCATGGCCGACTTTCGCAGGATGTCTATAAATCAATCATGTTAAAAACAATATCCTTGGGGAAACGCGTATTAATGCTGAAAAAGAATTGGAGGGGGATCGGGACACTTAGCACTTGATGACGAAAACGAAAAGTTGCAAAAATATTGTTGGATGGCAGGCCCTAGTCAATGATCACTTTGTTTAGACACTCAAAAGTATTTTTTTATTTGAAATTTCCGGCTAGTGCGACGAAAATAAAAATGTGTCCCGATAAACATGCAAACAATGGAAAACTACTTACCTTGTCTTCGTGCGGCCTGCATCTTGTAGATTGTTGTCAGGATTGCAGCTTTTCAATGTTCATCCTTGACGGAGTCAACTCTCCGTTGGCCTATTCGGCATCGTTCTGAGTAATCCACATAACAAAAAAATATGCATTTTCGGCATCTTAGAATCTACAGACCGTTTCTGAATCCTCTAATGTTCTAGGATCAATTGACCATACAGATATCTGCGGCTGTTAAAAGTCCGCTTCAAAGATACCTGCGACTCCGATCAGTCCTCTTTCGGTCTGCATGATTTGAACTTGGCGGAATTATAATTCCTCCAAGATTTGAATCAGCATCTCCACATGACAAGCTCTCCTTAAAGACAAGATATCGCCTAACGAACGGACAAACGCCAACGATTAGGTCAACATCAATGACCACCTTTAATGCTAATTCGCCCCTTTCTCGTATTATCAAGAGTCGACCATGACAATTGTTTGGCGTTGATGATGATGATGATGATGATGATGTACTACAAACAGAAAGAATCAAAATACAAATTATAACATTGACGAAAAGGATAAAAACAGATGCACTCGTTCGTGGAGCATGTCAGATACTTGTGGTTTTATAGTGGGGGGACCATAGGTCCTTACACACTTTACTGGCAGTGTATCCACAGGTTCTTGTGGTTNACTGCATCCTGAAGAAATCAGGTCCTCTTAGCTTAGCTTAGCTAAGCTAAGACAGGACCTGATTTCTTCAGGATGATAACACTGCCACACTGAAAAACTCTGCTTCGTCAAATGGACGAACTTAGGTTCGTTTTTTCATTTATCACCAAACTGAGTATCTAATTCGTCGAAATGGCAAATCCACGGTTCGTCATTTTGACGAACCCACAATCTCTAACAACAAGGCTCGTCCAAATGACGAACCGTGGATTTGTCACTTCGACGAATTAGATACTCAGTTTGGTGATAAATGGAAAATGAACCTAAGTTCGTCATTTTGACGAAGCACAGTTTTTCGCATGTCAGCCTCAGCCACCACAGACGCTTGCACAAATGCTACAGGTATGGCGCGGCCGAATCTCAGCCAAGACCAACAACCCCCCCCCCCCAAGTACAAACGCAAAAGTTACAAACTATCTTCAAAACAGGAAAGGAAAAAGAACCCAAAAAGTGAAATTGAGAAACTCAAGAAAATTTAGTTTTAGCTTACCATTTCGTAGTGGGACATGGGCATGGCAAAAGAGTAGGCTAAATGCGAAAGTGAGCCAGGGTCCCAAAACACTTCTATACCTTGACTGTGTAAACTTCGAACTGAACAAGAAAACGTCACCCCCACCCAGGTTATATAAAAGGTCATACACCACCATAAAGCGGTTTTTCCACGGTACAATATTATTGCACAATATGGGGCCCAAAATAGGTGTCATGTGCTTCTGGCATAATGGATGGGAGAAAGATTGGCCATAATATTGCCCATTTTGATCCTCATATTGTGCAATAATATTGCACGTGGATAGGCCTCTTCGATCCACCGACCAAAGCCTAGAAATGGGATCCTAGCTACGATAGGACAGCACACCGAAACCCAGTCCACGCCTTTTGTGTGGGAACTTGAATTGATCAGGACAGCTGAGCAAGGGACTTAAGCATTTTCAGTCTCCTTAACCCTCTAGGTCAATACTAGGGAGATTTAGAAATCAAACGGTAAACGTAAACCGTTAACGACAACGTTATTTTTGTACCGAAAATGTAATATAAAATCTGGTTAATGTGTGGTATGAAAAATAACGTTGTCGTAACGTTTACGTTTATCGTTTGATTTCTAAACCTCCCTAATGTCAGTGCGACTGGTGACGGTCACTAGATTATTCTGGCTGGAAACCTGCAAAGAAAAAATGGTCTTGTCGATATTTAGATATCATCATGGCCTATACCATGTGTCTGTACCACCTCCATGTCACAACCCTTGGTAGTCAAGATGGAACAGTACATGTGTAGGTCTCTATGGATTTACGCCAATAAAAACTGATCAAATTTCGTTGAAATCCGTCTAGTAGTTTCCGCTCCAGAGTCCAGAGGGCGCTCGAGTAGAATACCGATGGTAAATCTCCGTAGAAAAACATAAAATTCAAACGAGCAATGAAACGACCCCTCCAATAATAGGAACGGTAAAAAGTGTCCCCGGGGCTCAAAAACAAGAGCTATCGATCGATCAGTACTCGCTCATCGTTGTAATGAAGTTGAACTGAACTGCAGTACAGGAGTAGGGATATCGGAAGCCGGTTGCGAACGCCGAAATTACCACAGTGACAGTCAAATTTGCGGATGGATCAACAGCATGTCGGGTTTGATAGTACCACATGATCACTCAGTTCGTGTCCACAGCATATTTTCTTTCGTACCATCAAGGATTATTGACAAGGTATGTATCATACTATGTACTGGTGTGTAGGCCTACTGGTATGTTATCTTTAACTGTACTCAGCAACACCATTTCAAGAAAAGGGCGGATCTCTTCACAGATCCGAAGAAAGTGTGCTGTGCCTTCAGACCCGTCGTCCAGTAAACGCGTTAGGGAGGTTAGAAATCAAACGATAAACGTAAACGTTACGACAACGTTACACATTCACCAGATTTTATATTGCATTTTCGGTACAAAAATAACATTGTCGTTAACGTTACATCGTTTGATTTCTAAACCTCCCTATTAGCGTTCGCATTGCGGCGGTATCGTTTCCGTACTGGGTAGGCGTAGCCCCCCCCTGCATTTTTACGTTCATATTTCTCTTCCAGTTCCACATTTATTTCTTTTTACTCATGTACCGGTAGGCCTATCGTTTGTTATTTCCAATCAAAATCTTGTAGACCGATAGCCCATCATTTATGTGATTTTTTGCCTCTTAGTTGTCTATTCATAACTGTGGGGCACTTCAAACAGTTCACTGTAGGGTGACAATAGTGAGGTTTCGCAAGCGCCCAGTTAGGCCCTACGACGACGTTTATCTATTGTGTGGGTATACCCAAACAATAGATAAACGTTGTCGTATGGCCTAACCGGGCGCTTGCGAAACCTCACTATTACTTGCAATGTACAGGAACAGTTTGGGACTTTCAACAGTCATGAGTAAACAACAAATCTAATAGCCGCTTTTCGGCTTATCACCAATATGATTTGGAACTTCTAACCCATCAGACATTTCCTAGACGTTTTCCCCTTTAGGTACATGTATAGGCCTACACGCATCTGTACTTGTGAGGAGCTATTTTCGGATTATTGTCATCAAGCAGAGCAATAAACGTCCCTTGATCGAGCATGCGCATCGTTAAAATGTCATGACGTATAGTAAGCTTGGTTTGTACGTAGCCTTTTGGCATAGCCAGGTGTAATAACTAAGAATGCCTTCCGTATGCCAATGCCCGCTTTATTATTTGGCGGACGCTTAAGAACGGAGAGAGTTTATCAGTGCCTCCTTATCGTCACGTCACGGCTTATTCCGTCAATCGTTTGTTGGGTGGCAATGATAAACGGGGGACAACAATAAATATTACACTGTACTAATATACCTACATAGGTAATTACCTACATAGGCTACCACAGATGATGCCAGATTCAAATGATTTCGGTAGGCTGGTGGACTGAGACATGACAACACTGCCATAGACTAAATCCGTGATAATAGGGAGGTTAAAAATCAAACGATAAACGTAAATGGTCACGAAAACGTTATTTTTGTACCGAAAATGCAATATAAAATCCAGTGAATGCTGTGTTGTATGAGAAATAACCTTGTCGTAAAGTTATGTTTATCGTTTGATTGCTTAACCTCCGTATTGTCAGGCACGGTCCATTTCCTTATAATGACAAGTGCGAGAGGTGGGAGCATTTGCATCGCATCTGCACGAGGCTGAGGTAGTGTACAGCATATCGACTGGGAGTGTTGGGTACAATTCTCGTTGAGTGAATAAAAAAAAAGTTTAAACTACACTCAACACTTCGTCACCAAGACAACGGCTTATGGTAATATCCTCGACACCACACAATAGAGCTTCATCAAGTCTTAACCCACATTTAGTGCGTATATCCTTCGCAAAATATTTGTACAATGAATGAGCTCTCTGCCAACCTTAACTGAAGTAAACTTTCAATACACTGGCATGTAATATCAGGATTTTAAGTTCTCTTTGAATTGCTGAAGGGACGATCTCAAAAAGGTACGAACGATGCAATTTAGTTTTACAGTCACATTATTCTGAGCAAGCACCCTCCAAGCAATCGCGTCCCCAGGTATCCGTTCACACCTCTCTAAACCTGCTGGGTTTTAGTTCTAACCAAATTTCTAACTGTTTCAGAGCGGAAATAACTGAACTGTGATACACAAGATGCCGTGTCCATCTGGGAGCTCAAGGTATAGACCTTTCCAACAAAGATGGTGGCCTAGGCGTACTAGTTCTCCCACATGACGTCAAGCATGAGATAGGAGGGAGGTTTAGAAATCAAACGACAAGCGTAAACGCTAACGACAACGTTATTTTTTTTACCGAAAATGCAATATATTTTTTTTATGTGTAGTATGAAAAATAACGTTGTCGTAAAGTTTACGTTTATCGTTTTGATTTCTAAACCTCCCTAATATTACCAAACGCATCCTCTCAGAACCTAAACTTTTGTGCCCATGACCCGCTTTGCGTGCCAGCGGCCATTGGCCATTGGTAGTAACTTCTGACGTCATGTGGTGAGAACTGTTAGACCGCCATCTTTTTGGAAAGGTCTTGTGTCGTAAGTGTAACGCACGGATGCCGCACGGAACCAAAGTGCGCGGTACCAAATGCATGGGGCTCTACTCATCGTCGTTCCAATGTTGGTTCCAACGGTGGTTGATCATGGAGGTGCTAGTAAAATAGCCTGCCATGAAAATGGCACTTGCCGTGCCTTCGATCCCTAAAGCTGCTTTTCCACGAGACGTTGGCGGGCGCGGATTAGGAGGCGGCCGCGAGTGAGGGAAATTGGATCGATTTTTTCCACCCGTGCCCGCAAACGCCTCGTGGAAACACGGGTCTAAAACGGGAGAATTTCAGTACATGACTTTCCTTCCGGCAGTGCATTTTTTTAGAAAGTCGGTGGTGGTTCACACTGTCCACGCTCGCAGGAAATCCTTGTTCACCACGCATGCTCCCTCTTTCAGGCCGAACGTCATTCGTTTAACAGCTCTACTGTTGGTTTTAATCACAGTTTATATGTTGGTCTTCCAAAGGAATCTCTTACGCGGTCTTTTAAAGAACGACATCTTCACCTATGACGTAGGACAAGTCATTTTCAACGGGAAAGGCAATGGTAAGTTTGCAAGACTCGGACGTTTTGGAAAAAATGGTAGCAACGAAATCGTAGCCGCGCGTAAAGTAGGCCATGCCATTCGTCTCTCAGCAGAAACTTGTCCCCTTTACCACAAGACTTTCTTCTGCCACAAAACAATCAACATCTCCTCTTTCTGATTCCAGCTACGAGCGAGTTTCCACGCATCTACAAAGTTCGTACTTGCGATTCAAAGTTGAACAAATCCGTCCCTGCGGCTGTCTGCAGGCTCCTTGCTGCTTCCATCGACGATGAGGAACGGCGGACATACCTCCGCATGCTGACATACTTCAACAACTTAGCAAAGACACACAAGTGGACGTATTTCATGTATTTTGGGACGCTGCTTGGGTCGTGGCGGCACCATGGGTTTATACCATACGACCAAGACGTTGATCTTTACATAGATTACAAACATAGAAAGGACATGATCAACGTCATCGAAAAACAGACGCGATTTGTACCAAAACAAATGGTGACGGACTCGATCAAAATGTACGATTCCAAACACATCGTCGGAGGTGCGTATTATCCGGATGTCGGGCGCTGGTGGGCGCCAGACATCGATACCTTCTTCTACAAACAGAACACAACCCATATTTTCCGATCCGACAATCCACGAGAATTCGTCATAAAAAAGACGGATGTGTTCCCTCTTCACCTGAGACCATTTGAACACCTACAACTACCGGCACCAAAAAATACTTTGCTTAATTTAGTCAGTTGTTATGGGAACGCTGCCATCTGCAAGCGCTATTCGAGTGGTTACAAGCCCGTAGATTGCCGAGAGTTACGTAAATACGTCCCATTCGTGCACCGGGTGTTCAGAAATGGTGAAATGGAGGAACGGCTGCTGCTGAACCAAAAAGTCATCCACGTGAAAATGGTTAAAGAACCAAAGAGTAGTGTGACAAAGAATGCATATACCTTAGAGAGACTGTAACTCTGCGGAAGATTTCCTTGCTTCACTCTTGGAGGTATCCAAGCTTCACCATAATACAAATTCAAATTCAAATTTGAATACAACTACGGTGTGCATTCCGACCAGTTCTGCTTGTTGGCGTGAGATGGCGCTTCGCTACTTTCTTAGAACCGACCAATAAGGTTCTTTTGGTATCAGAAGAAAGAGGGTGATCTCATTCGGAAGAAGAGGTTCTCGAAGATGACGTAGAGAGTTTTCGCAAAGCCCCCCAAACGTCAACGCGAACGCCAATCCCATTGTTTGATGCCGGTGTAATAGATCTGAATCTAATGCCCCCGATTGCGATGTCCCCCAACAATACATTTACGGATTAGGCCTAAACGACACCATTGAACAAAACTCTAGAGATACACAGCAGCGCACAACAGGATAGACGTCGCGTGATGTTGTTGCCAACAACCAAAGGAATGAACGGCCGGGTGGAGCGGCGTGGTGTATGAGGAGCGGCGTGGTGTAGTGGTTAGCGAGACGGACTTCTGATCAGAAGATCCCGGGTTCGATTCCCAGTCCTGACCAAGAAAAAAACACGCTCGCTTGTGACCTTGAGCAAGTCACTTTGCCTCACATGCTTCACCCCACCCAGGTGTAAAAGGGGTACCTGGCTGGTAGAGATGGTCTATGTGAATGTTAGTCCAAGAGCGCTGAAATCAGCTGCCGGGACTGTAATACTCCCCGGGGAGTGGAGATATGAAATTGGAATGAACAGGCCTATAGCTGGGGGTAATAATTGTGAAGTGCCTTGACACTTAAATGTAAAAGGCACTATAAGCCCACACATTATCCATGAACGCGGCATCTTTAGTTTTGTCATTTCGTCATAGATGGCAATGGTATGGTAACGCCCAATATTTGAACTGGCGGACAATGAACTAACCGACAATTACTTATATCGCACTTCAAGAGAGAATCCGTGAATATGATTGGCCGAGATGCGTCACGTGAGCGAAAAACATTTCCAGTGTCTCTCCTCCCGAAGTAAACTCCCTACGCAGTTGTATACCGCGCCCCTTCGAATTGCGGGTAAACCGAAGGGGGCGCGGTACACAAAGTTTTTTGCGTAAACTCCCGAAGATGCAATACACGTATGTCCCAAACTTCTAATGGCGGTAGTTTTTTTTCGTTTGACCGCTTCGAATGTTTGTGTTTGTGTTATTAGGCATATCGCGCTCTGATTAAATCTTATTTGTTTTCGATTGGCATTATCGGCATATTTTGCACGAATACATCAAAAGGTTGAGTGGAATTGAGGGAATACCATGTTCAACAGTTATAAATGTTAGTCCTATCGGTCCGCAGCGCCCCGGCCATGGATGTTATTGATTTGACGTCAATGTAGCAGCAGCATACGCGCGTTAAGTGGGCTCCCACTGTGGTACTGTTATGCAATTTAGGCTAACAGAATGATACTACGTCATGTGTGATAGAATATTACTACGTTCATTCCTTCATTATTCAAACCGTTTAGCCTGCATAATAGCCTAAAGAAATAATTTTTTTCAAATCGTCTTCACTCCGGCGCTGCCGGGGACCTGCCCATCAGCCGCAGAGACAGGCTGTGACACCATGTACCGGGCGGGGTACCGGGGTGCTTAGAAGGTCTCATAACCAGTACATGTAGAAAATAGCACTTTCCATATCGGGGACAGACCGAAATGTCACCCCTCGATAAAACATGGTTGATCTCGGTCAGCAATGTTTTCTTGGGGGCATTTCGGTCTTGTTCCCTCGACATGGGTTTCAGTTGATGGCGCCACCAGTGATTTAATTGCTGTACTAACAAAGCTGTTATTAGTGATAGCATGCTGCTTCTAGAGTCCATGGTTACATCAGGTGTGGGGAAGCCAAGCTGGTGGGTAGTGGTTGATCGGGTCTCTGACTATTAACGGTCAGAGGTCCCAAGTTTGAATCCCACTCAGCGTGGGACTTTGGGCAAGTCTCTTTGCCTCAAAGCCTCTCGATCTCCACCCAGGTGTATGGGTACCAGTCGAAAATGCTTGACTGAGCACTGAATGAGCAGCTCATCTGAAAGGTTTCGCGCTACTGAAAGGTTTCAGGATAGACTGAGGTTAAAAGTGTAAAGTCAGATGGCAACATCTACGGTTGTTGATATCAGAATATAAAACCTAAACTTTGAACTTTTAAAAAACTTTTAGGTGTCCATCCATGGTGCAGCTGGCAGTGGCTGATATTCATAAAAGCTAGTAAATGCTTTTACTTCAAGTTTTGTAGTACATTTACATTGGACATTTCTGTACAAATCTTACGTAAAAGCATTTGCTATCCCTTATGAATACCAGCCATTGGCACCTCGCCAGAGGCACCAATAATCAGAAAATAAAAGCAAACAAAGGCAATTTACTTTGACAAAGTTTTATTGAAATATGTTAAAATCGGAATCCATGTTATACATACTCTTTGATGAAGAATGGACATGAGGGTAAAACTGTTGGCAAACAATGAATTAAAAACCAAAGGACACAACAATCACTGTATTTTGTTGAAAACAAGAAAACAGCTCCTTCATGTATTTCAAATTGGGAAAAATTATTTTTTTTCTATTTAAATTCGCTTAGATCTGAGGAACTGCATGTGCCATTATGAGGGACCAGGGGCCGTATGCATAAAACATCTTAATTCCCTTAATCTACTGTACCAAACAATAGATAAGGGAAATTTTTCACTTAAGATGTTTTGTGTATACAGCCCCAGAACTCTACCATCTCTGAGCAAAAGTGTCTGACATCCCCATATGCACCCACTGTGTCAGAAAATATCCTTTGGGGATTGGGTTGGCCAAACTGACCAAGAAATCCATACAGCATAATTGGCCACCCCTTGAAAGTTCTTGCAATAAGATGTTGAATGGACTACCTACACGTAATAGACTATCTCTATTTCGAAGGGAAAAGTAATCATGAACAGCACTGAACACTAGATTGTTCTAAGCAAAGTAAGACTGATTGTCAGACATTTAAAATTTATAACATCAGAATAACCATAAATTTCGTATTGAAGTACACACAGAATGTACAAGAAATGTACACAGTTTAACCTATTCTTTGACAAGGCATCATAACTAATAATAGAAGTGGATTCACCAGCTTGAAGATGTACATTTGTACTTTGACACGACTTCTGAACTCAATCTTGTGAACTGTGATGCCCTGTCAACTAACAGGTGTCAAGCAGGCTTATGGCTGTAGCTCAGAATCCACAAGTAGTCTACCAACATGTTTACAACCCAATAACTGGCACTTGGCTCAGGACTACTTACTGAATGATGAGCTGCAGCCAGACCTTGGCGAAGCTAGAGGCACACAGCCTACGTGTATGTACAACTACTAAACAAGTAAACCATGGCAAGGAATCTTGAAAATTCAACATAAGAGCTCAATTTCTAATAAAATGTAACCAAACTCATTACAGCCTTTAAAGATTGTTGTTTTGAGTATGAGAAAAAAATTGATACGTCATCAAGCAGATTGTTGGGAGATTGTTTTGCCCGGCCATCCAGGAATGTGTGAAAGAGTTTTTCTCCTGGCTTAGCTTAACTACCCAACTTTTTAAATCACCCCATAGCTGTTTGTGCATTTGAGCATTTTATTCCTCGAACTGTTACTAGTCAGCTATATACAACTTAATTTCATTTTCCATTGGTGTGGTTCTCAAAAATGCATTTGATGATCATGGCATATTTTACTAGTCATTCATATCTTGGGTCCTGCCTGTATGCCTAAGTGAATTTAAATTGTTTACAAGCCATCAAGAATTGACGACCATATCAAATTCTGGCTGAAAAGATTTCAACATTAACCTTATACACACATTTATCTGAATCTTGGTGAAATGAATTCCATTTACATTATCTAGTCTGAAATTAACAAAATTTACATATCTTTTCAATGCATTTTCCGAGCAAACATACAACATACAGTGTGACATGACTGAGTCTAAGTTGTGCCACACTTGGCATGAATTGACAAAATTTGGTTTGTGCAGAAAATATACCGGTAACGATTCATGTAGCAGCAGGCTATGTATGTCATGTGATGCAAGACTGAACAACCAGGCGCGGATCCAAGGGGGAGCACACCCGGCCCGTGCCCCCTCTATTTTGTGGAAAATCTTTAAAATTGACCGGGAAATTTCGAAAAGATGTTAAAATTTGACCGAGGTTTTCCACCATGTGCGCTGGCTGTGCCCCCTCTTTCCCATGATTCTGGATCCGCCCCTGACAACACCATGCCAATCAATTTGTGGTTCAAAGCAGGATTTAGCTGATCAAAAACCATTATGAAGGACACTTTCATTTTTTGTAATTTTACATGTAAAACAAAAGATTTCAAGAAAAGCAACCTTTGGCTGATCAGGGTACTTCGGTGAGACAGGTCTACAAGTAAAGCAGTCCATGGGCAATTGTGCAAAGACAGGTCTTCAGCCACTGTAGTGTAGCCCCTGGTCAATCACATTGCCGCCAGGGCAGAGCAGACTTTCAACCACAAGTGCATCTTTGCACAATTTGTATTGGGAGGACATGCTTGCAATGACAAACATCAGGAAAACCCTTTTTTGTTACAAATATTACAACTTGTAGTTGCGCAACTGGTGGCTGAAAAATGGCCGATATTTCTGCACAATAAATCATGTCAATTAACAGGCCTAGAAGCTAACATCTACAGCCATTTCACAATACCCTGTAGGCAAGTAACTACAGCAGTTCAGTTCAATTCAATTCAACAGTATAAATTAGACCATTTGCTATTTACAATATATGATAGAAAAATAGTGCCAATGGCACTGTGCCCGCTTGGCTTGAAGCAGTTTGGCCCCCTAGTGGCAAAGTCAAGAATCAGATTTTCCCGAAAATTCATCTGAGTTGTTACAGCCTAGAGGTACATGTAGATACGTGCAAAGTTTCAAAGCAATAGGTCAAACCATTACAAAAAGAGCCAATTTCGTAATTTCAGGCGAACTTTGACCTCTGTGAACTTGAAAAAAAGTAGGTCAAATTAAAAACTCGAGTACTATATCTTATGTATCCCTATTAGATATACCCATGATAAAAATTTGACAAAGATCCGTCTCTTGGGAAGGGAGAAACAGTACTTTCAGTGATTTTGGTTTTGGCCCCCTAGNAAGTTTCCAGCCTTGGAATTTTGCTCTTAAAAGGGAGTTCCAGAAAATACCAGCAATTTCCAGCCAATGGAAAAAGTTCCAGTTTGTACCACCTATTACCAGATGTGCCTTTTCCATGAAATTTTCTAAATATTATAAGTGTCACCTTATGCCAGCTTCGAGCTGGAAATTCCAGTAATTTCCAATAATATCCATCTCAACTAAAATTCGTTTCGCAGGGGCGGGCTTGCCCTTGAGATCAATGCTCAAGTTCATCTTCCATCCACCTTCACCCCAACACCTAATTTTGATAAATTACTATTCAGCAATTTTTACAAAATTTTGATAAAAAAATGGCACGTGGCACGTGGCACTTGGCACGTGGCACGCGGATTAGGGTGACCCCTTTTTTGGAAGCTAGCAGTGCAATCTTGGCAATTTGAGAATGCAGCCTCATATGGGCTATTCGCTGCGTGAAAATAATTGTAAACCATCCCTTAAGGGATGTTGAAAGGGTCCAGCTCAGTGACAGTTCAAATCTATGTGGGTAGTACCTGTGCTGTTAAGGCACATCCTGAACACTGCACAACAGAAAGACACTGTTGCCCACTATTGACTGGGGTGAGATTCTACTAGGGCTCAGTTTGATCCTACTTTTCACTTAGCTGCAACAGCACCTGCAGATCCATACGTTCCTAATCTCTTACACTTAAAGCCCTTTTTGCCAAAATGCTTATATAGATGACATCGATTGGGAATAACATTTCTCGTCCTCTTCAGATGTTCATAGAATATATTGTGTCCAGTTGCCCTTCAGATACAATTTTGCATCAATAATGAGTCCCTCTCTGATTCTTCTTCCTCATCACCAAGTCACCATCATTTGGGCCCTTTTTCTGTACATGACTTCCCTCACATACCAAACTTAAACATGAAACGAAAGTCTCAGCGTCACCTCACCAACCAACCAACCACGTGAACACAGCGGACTGTCCACCGCCCCATATCTCAACATAAGAATTCCAACTTGGAATTCTCAATCTTCTTGTAGGGTAACTTAGGATCTTAGTTTTATTGAATTCTTTCCCATGCATGAGTTAGGAGTCTGTACCCCTGCACAAATTTAGCACATGAACGTAGGTCTCATTCAACCACAATTTTGGCAGATACTGAGGAGTCCATGATAATTCACCCCACATAAGTGTCTCTATTTTACCAAATTCTCTTCAGTTCATGATCAGAAAATATCCCCTGGTAAATGAAGCTGGATGAGTCCATTTCAGGTGTGGATCCGGGGGGGGGGGCAAACCCAGCCCGGGCCTCCCTATTTTTGGTGAGCAACGTTAGAAAAATTGCCATTTTTCGAAGTGCCACAGAATTGCCTTGTAATTTGTCCCTCAGACGCTGGGAAATCACACCGACGGCCTTCTAGATTTAAAAATTTTCTGGGGGAGAACCCCAGACCACCACCATAGCTTCACTTCTTCAACGCTAGCCTTTATCGGTTCGCCTGTGGTGTTCTGTGCCCCCCTTTACCAGAATCCTGGATCCGCCCCTGCATTACACAGCACATCTCGCTTCTCCGTGAACAGGCCGAGTCTCAGTGTCAGAAATAATCTCCTGCACTGACTTTGGAGTCTCTCTCCATCTGTCCTCTGTCCTGTACATGAACTTCAGAATCTCTCCTCCTCTCCTGTACATAAGTCTCTTTTTACCCCATTTCTCTCCGGAAAATGTACTTCAGGGTCTCTCCTGTACATTGGCAAGTACACTTTATCCCATTACCCCTATACATGAACCGGAAAAGTCACTTTCTCTGGATTTGAATTAAACTGAACACCACTGCTTTGGTTTGATCCAGGATTTGAACGATTGGATTTTGCTGACCGACTGCTTGTTGGCGTATATGAACGATGGTAAGATGGCGGTGGATTGGATTGCGGCGTGTATGTCTCCCGCTGAGGAACATATGGAGAGTGAGAGTATGTGGTGCTTGGCGTGTTTGGATAGATGGGCTGCATGGGATGATAACCTTGATGTGTGTAGACAGGATTATATTGAACAGTCTCTGAAAATAGCAAAGAAGAGTTTGTCATTCAAAGCCAAAATGATCACATGCCTAACTTGTGAGCATCAACCAAATGTGTTGGTTGGGACAACGATGCAAACTACCTAATCTACAAGATGTCCACATGTACATGTAAGTTCTATAGAATCCCGATAGCCCCACCCTGTAACTACTTTCACAGTTATGGAAGCCAGCAGTCCTCTTGTTTGCCATATCGCTGACACACATAATTATACTCACCCTGTTTATTTTGGAAATTATGTGACGTACCATTCTGCAAAACGTGTGTCGTCGTCGTCGAAGTGCCCGGCGTCGTCTGATCGAGCTGATTTGGCTTCCGACATCCTTTGATACAGAAACAGGCCACACAAGCCACACACACAACAAATACAACTATACTCCCAACGGAAATGGCTATTGTGGCTGTCACTCCCAGCGACAAAAATTTTGTTAGGATATTTGCTTCTGAAAAGAAACAAAACGGTGTTACCATGACCATGATAAATCAACAGGAGGTTACAGAAAAAAACACCGCAGAACAACACCTTTCTGTGTTGCTTACCAGAACACTCATAAAGGAAAAGCACATAAGGATATGGCTTCAAACCTTAAATAGTTCACTAGAATTCACATAGATGGCAACTTTCTATCACATCCAACTTTTGTATTTCACAGTTTCTCGAAGCACAAAAGAATTTGCACCATTACTTAAAACACAAAAGGTTTATATGCAATTAGCACACCATCATATTTTCAAAAACTCTTCGCGTGTATGAACCGTCGCCACCATGTTCTGGTAAACAGTCTACTGGTGTAAGGCTCACTTAAGAGACTTACACCAGTAGAACATCCTATTTGGCTACTGACAGAAAAAAAAATGGAATTCCCGATGAAATACCCAGGCACTGCCCAACTCAGCATGTGGAAAACATTGCAATCTCCCTCCATAAGAAAAGACATGTTAACACAATCTGTCCAATGCACGGAAAAGAAGCCTGTTCCGAACCAAGAAGTTCGCCCAGTTTGATGCCGTCAACATGACATTATTTATTGATTTGCTCTTCCTCTATCCAATTATTGCCACCNAGAATCCCGATAGCCCCACCCTGTAACTACTTTCACAGTTATGGAAGCCAGCAGTCCTTTTGTTTGCCATATCGCTGACACACATAATTATACTCACCCTGTTTATTTTGGAAATTATGTGACGTACCATTCTGCAAAACGTGTGTCGTCGTCGTCGAAGTGCCCGGTGTCGTCTGGTCGAGCTGATTTGGCTTCCGACATCCTTTGATACAGAAACAGGCCACACAAGCCACACACACAACAAATACAACTATACTCCCAACGGAAATGGCTATTGTGGCTGTCACTCCCAGCGACAAAAATTTTGTTAGGATATTTGCTTCTGAAAAGAAACAAAACGGTGTTACAATGACCATGATAATTCAACAGGAGGTTACAGATAAAAAACACCGCAGATCACTTTTCTGTGTTGCTTACCAGCA
The DNA here is from genome assembly GCA_002633025.1 of Notospermus geniculatus. Classification (NCBI taxonomy): domain Eukaryota; kingdom Metazoa; phylum Nemertea; class Pilidiophora; order Heteronemertea; family Lineidae; genus Notospermus; species Notospermus geniculatus. The sequence continues at coordinate 66,082 of NMRB01001807.1, read as the reverse complement.
CTCATAACATAAAGGAAAAGCACATAAGGATATGGCTTCAAACCTTAAATAGTTCACTAGAATTCACATAGATGGCAGCTTTCTATCACATCCAACTTTTGTATTTCACAGTTTCTCGAAGGACAAAAGAATTTGCACCATTACTTAAAACACAAAAGGTTTATATGCAATTAGCACACCATCATATTTTCAAAAACTCTTCGCGTGTATGAACCGTCGCCACCATGTTCTGGTAAACAGTCTACTGGTGTAAGGCTCACTTAAGAGACTTACACCAGTAGAACATATCCTATTTGGCTACTGACAGAAAAAAATATGGAATTCCCGATGAAATACTGCCCAACTCAGCATGTGGAAAACATTGCAATCTCCCTCCATAAGAAAAGACATGTTAACACAATCTGTCCAATGCACAGAAAAGAAGCCTGTTCCGAACCAAGAAGTTTGCCCAGTTTGATGCCGTCAACATGACATTATTTATTGATTTGCTCTTCCTCTATCCAATTATTGCCACCGGCTTGACATCATTCAGCATGATTTCACAGCAAATGAACTCTCTCTGCTATCCTGTCAACATTTGCATGACCGAATGTATTCTGCATAGAAGTACCACAAAAATGGGCTAAGCAGATTGGGGACTTGATGCACCATCTTTGGTACCAGTCCCAGCTGTGTCGCATGAACTTCAAGAATAGAGAGGTTGCGCAGCGGCCCGACTCCGACTTCAACTACGAGAATGAATTGCAATCCACTATGGACATCCTTGATAAAAACGATTTGAGAGAAGTTTTCAATTTGTCAAACACCATAAATTTAAGGCAGAAAAATTTGGCCTTATAGATCAGATGTGCGGATAAATAATGAATATTGAAATCGTAATCCTAGTCGTTACGACTTGAAACATGACTATAATATTTGCGATTTGCGTGCACTTCCGATTACGAGTCAAAATTTTTCTGCCACAAAGTTATGACATTTTACGATTTACAAACGTCTACCAAATTGTTTTTATCATGAATGTCCACACCGGACTGCAATTCATTCTGGTAGCTGAAGCTGGAGTCGGAAAGCTGCACAACCTCTCTATCATCAAATCCCCCGCTCCCCAAAGCAACCTGTACACCATGTATACTTACGTTTACTATCACATGAAGCACCACTGAAAGCAGCTTCGTCAGAATAGTCACCACAGTGGTCAGTCTTGTCACACAATAAATCTTCATCTATACATAAGGTGTTGTCACACTGGAAGTTGGCACCACAGGAACTGTGTATTTTATAATCTGAAATGAACAGAAGAGAACACTGGTTAGACCCATTGTTACATTGGAACCAAAGGTAAAAAGAGCAGAAGGAACACTGATTAGACCCATTGTTTATTATGTCACCAAAGGCACAGTGTATAGATCTAAAAAGAACAAAAGCAACACTGGTTAGACCCATTGTTACATTGGAACCAAAGGCACATTGTAGAGGTCTAAAAAGAACAAAAGGAACACTGATTAGACCCATTGTTGGCACAGTGTACTTAGTGCTGAAAAGAACAGAAAGAACATTGGTTAGACCCATTGTTACATTGTCAGCAAAGGCACAGTGTGGAGGTCTAAAAAGAACAAAAGCTACACTGTTAGACCCACTGTTACATTGTCACCACACCCAAGGCAAAGTGCAGTGGTCTAAAACAGAAGGAATTAGACCCCATTGTTGGCACAGAACTTAGTTGTGAAAAGAACAGAAGAACACTGATCGACCCATTGTTAAATTGTCGCCAAAGGCACAGAAAAGAAGGGAACAGTGGTTAGACCCATTTGTACATTGGAACAAAGGCAGAGTGTCCTGGATGGAGAACTGAAAGCAACAGAAGGGACGGGGTAGAAACCTTGTCAACAGAATATTGTTTTTTCTACAAATGGATTTTTAACAAATCTAATGTAGGCTTCATTAAATAAGCATAATGACATATTCAGGGTTTACCAATATCCATAAAACCAATGATACAGAAGCTTATTCATGTTTTATGAAAGATGCTGCTTTTTGCAAGAATCATTTCAAACTTTCTCGGCACGGTATTCTTCATGATGTCTTTTTCATTTTTTATCATTTTTGCAGTATTGGTAGCTCTAGGCATTGTCACTTTAGGAAAAATACAAGCATATTGGCTGCATGCAGGTTTATGTAGGTTGATAAAGCAATATTTCTTGCTTGTTATTGGGAACAATAATAACATATCCCTGACGACAAACTGAACCACTCACAAAAATCTCAAAGGCACTATAAACCTTTCTAAAGCATTTTTCAATACTTCTGCTGAGATAAACGGCAGAGCAACCAGTTGATGTAATTGCAACCACAAGACCTGAAGACCCTGCTTAATTTCTTAAAAGCATACATAAATGACAGCATTATCAACGATAATGTTTTTTTCTTTTGCCGCAGCGAGGCCACCTCAAGCAGTACATAAGTTGTGTGCATCGGCATGTGCATGGCAACCTCTAGGCCTAGGCGTAGTTGCCATCTTGGATTAAAGAAGTAGACCAATCGACAGAGCTGACCTGGGGCACCTTGGAGACCACCTTTCCATCAAACCTATTCAACCATACCGAACAGATATCTGATGGGTGATTGAACTCTCTCTGCATCAAATATGTATGATGGGGACCAACCGCTAGCATCTCGGATGAAATGGAACGTAAAAATACATCATCAGAGAAATGGAGCTGTTAGACAGTTGAGGGGTGCTCAACGGATTTCCATCAATACTAAATCATGGAAAAAGAAAACTTGGTTGAAAATGTCTGTCAAATAGACAACCAAGCAGAAATGAAAGAAATGTCCAGGGGCCATTGTGATGCCTGACCAACACCAGGATAATGGCAAAAATACTAAGAAATATGCACTCCTCACTACCATCTTCATGAGGAGCCTTGAGAGCCTAATGGTTATGACCGCTTAGCAAGCGGTAGGGCAAGGGTTCGAATCTAGCCAGGATCGTATGGGATCGATCCCTGACACTTCACGTCCATCACATGAACAGTAAGCCGTGGTGCTTTTTCCCTTTTGTGCCTTGTGCCCGTCCAAGTGAGGAACATGAACAGCTTGAGAAGGCCTCTTCCATACAGTACTTACAAGCACCAGAAATGATAGGTTTGCTGGCGGTGTTGCCTTATGTGGAGGCGTGGGTTCGAATCTTGGTACTGTCGTTACAAGCACCAATAATGCTATAGCTTCAACCCTGATGGAAAAATTCAGTACAATACAATACTATCTTCATTTCATCTCATGCTTCAAATGATTGTGATTCCCATCCCAACATTAAGCAATCAGTGCACGTTGTTTGTGGTTCATGCACCGTGAAATGATTTTCATTATTTTACAGTATTACTTCATGATGGCAAGAAATTCATGTTGAGATATCACGGCAGATATCATGAGGTGATAGCCGGACTTATCAGGGTAGAGGGGGTACATCATTTCCCTCATGAATCCAACCTTTGAGGCGATGTCCGACATATTCTACCGAAGGAGGTCAGTTTTAATGGAAATTCTCTAGCCTCCACATACTTGATGATGCCAACATACTGTAGGGTGTGGCAAGTAATGGGTATCAGCTGGTCCCCATCACGGTTACCTTGGCAACGATGTCAACCAATAATATGAGCCCACTCATCCAAAATGACAAACCACCAATTCACCACGAGAACTAGGTGAGTGTGACATTCTGCCAATTTACTGTTTAGCCATATGCCTGTTGTATATGGTCAAATTTCTGTATCATTTCTTCAAAAGATTGATTGAAGGCCTACGACCAACAACATACCTTGTATACACAGGCCAACAAATAGCAACATTTTGGAAAACTGTGTTTTTTTTCTGCAGTACATCAAAGCAAAATTTGTCCAACATGGTGTTTATCTCTGAGGGCCGTATGGACCAAGCGAAGATTATCTTGAACTCAGGTTGAGCCACAACTTTTCCACTGTCACATCATGCCCTAGCAAACCTGAACTCACCCAGATAATCTTCATTTGGTGCATACGGCCCTAAATGTTAGGAACATGTTGCAAGTGTACAAAGACCCTTTAGACTACAGCCTACCACTGTGAGAAATATCAATCCTCTATCCACCTCTCCTCAAATTTCCATTTCTTGTATCACCTCAGCCCCACTTCACCCTACTCTGAGATTCTCAAAGAAAAATATTGGTCGAAAACGTCTTTGATCGTTGCTTTCAGAATTTAATAAAATCTCATGAGGCCTGTTAAGTGCTCTCCTGTGGCTTTAACACATGGAGTTAATAGGGAGTACCAGAGCTGGCGGCATGCGACTTTCATGTGATAAGCTAATATGTCAATATGTACAAGGAAGAAAACTGCAATATCATCTAAAAGCTTGTTATTACTTGACACTTAGACTCAACACGGTGAGAGAGTCAGTTTTATTTGGTCGGTGATACGCAGTGGTACGGGGTCGAAAATTTGCGAAATTCAGAGACAACTTTTATGTATCGTACCATTTTGTGTGTCGTTCTTTGTGCTCTATGTTGACCATTTCAATGTTACCACAACCAAACTGACCGCAAATCATCAGCCAATATCTCTATGTTGTCAACTTACTTGTGTCCCTCTCCAGGGAGAAACACGTCACTAATGTAATTTCCAGACAACGTACTGAGCTCCCTTGATAGATCTGATCCTTTTTCAATAAGAGCTGGGGATGACATCTCAGGATGTGAAACTGCTGAGCTCTGACACAACATGCATATAAATGTCAATAGTCGCCGACAAAGCCCTTCACTAATACTAGAAAAGAAAAGGTTTTCCAAGATTTGTTTCAAGAATTTCATAGCCACCTTTTTATATCCAACATCAACATGATAGTAAACATAAGTCGTCTCCGAATTTTGCAAATTTTCGACCCCAGAAGTGTCTTTTTCATTTTTGTATTTCATTTTTGTATTTCATTTTTCCGTCAGGCATTATTGGCCCTGCTAAGTACGGAGGAGGCCATCACAAGCTACTCATGTTCCTCACTTGGATGGGGTATTTTACTTGCCCTTGCAAAGACACAAGGTACAAAGGCACCACGGCTTACTGTCCCATGCGACGGACGTGAAGAGCCGGGAATGAAAATCCCAAATGGCCCGGGCTGGATTCGAACCCGGGACCTGCCGCTTGCTAAGCGGACGTGATAACCACTAGGCTATCAGGCAAGAAGTGTCTGGGATCTCTACTAGAAAGTGCCTGGAAAATTTGCAAAATTCGGAGACGACTTATGTTTACTATCATTTTGTGTGTCATTTTTTGTGCTCTATGTTGGATACCAACATCAACATGGGTGTTTTTGATTTCAACCTGCCACATTATAGTTGATGAAGATCTATGGAGATGAAAACACTGATGATGCTCAAGAGAAATTGTAATGTTTAGAATACTAAAGTCTTGATTACTTCACTAAAATGTTGATTCCCTCATACAATGATGATGATATTCATGACAGGATGCAGCAGTATCCATCATCTCATGAAAATGATGTGCATTATGTGGGCTTAAATCATCGTGATCAAAAACGTAACAAAGTTTTAAAAGAATTAATTGAGCTTCTCATGATGACAGGAATTGTATGATGGTTCATCATCAGCCTAATCATAGGGATCGGAGTGTGATGGACTGTAGCTGGAACGATTCCCCAAGTTCAACAGGTCACTTTCATCAAGCAATGGAACGAGTACCCATCGGATGAATGGTTTTGTCTCGATAATTGGTTCAGAGGGGATTTATGAAGTATGATTAAGGCGTAATGACGGACCACGCTAACTAGTGATCGTCGATGAAATTATTGGCTCCTTTTTCGCTGATTGACGTTGAGTCCTTCCGACGTCGTCATGATTGATGACTGGGAGAGAAGCATTCGAGTGCTCCGGCACTAATGGGCAATGAAGAACAGATCCGCGACCAAGTAACCATACATCAGTGTTAGCAAGTTTGTCTTCAGGGACTTCGCCAAGATCAGTATTTATTAGCTAAAAACCTCAGTATTTTGTCGGCTTTGTTTTCCAGTCCTGTGCATATATAATGAACCTGTTTTTCCACATTAAGGCATTACAGGTTACGTACGACTACGATAAGATCAATGCATAATGCATGCATGGGGTTACTGTCACACATAGTCATCAGTAACCTGTGGCGGATACCTAATATGACCCTATTGCATTCCCTAGTCTTCCTAAAGAGTCTATCCCAATGACCACCCAAAGGTCCAAGAGAATTTGTTGAATGCTAGGAATATTACTCATGCATCCAGATACTCACTTACTTTTTTGTTCCTAATCACTGAAAGAGAATGTTTTACATGTAACGGAGTCAGAATAGTCACAAGATGGACTTGTCCCAGCAGAACAGACACATAGAACTTCAACTGACATTTGTTTCCATGTTGATTGGCCCCAGATGAATCTGAAGGGTAATTAAAGCAATCAACACAACACCAGCCAGCTGGTACCGGTAGTGTTTTTTTTCTGGGGGTGATTCACCATGGCTAACAGGGTCTTGTTCCTGTCAGAGATGAAATGGCCAGACTGCTGTTGTCCTTTTTTGAACCTTCTGAAAAGGTCCTCAATTTCCCTCTTAGGGTTTAAATATCAAAGCCGACAAAAACCCCAAAGAGTACTGCATCAGGTTTTTTCAAAAAAGGCATAGAGAGTGAAGGATGGCAGATCCACATCAACGAGTCAGGGAGTCAGATGTCTTTGTGGTGGAGAGATAGAAGGGTGGCAGAGGCACTTCAGTGCATTTATGTTTTTGAGGCCCAAAAAGGATATGCCGCTGCTTTTTTTCAGTTTACATCAAATGGTCCTCTTGGAAGAGGTTGGAAGCAGAGTCACATAAGTGAGTTTGGAAGTATGATTAGCATGGCTGAATCACTTCAGATAATCACTTCTTTGTAAATCACGCTCGGACCATCAGCCTCAAACTCAACAACTTTCATATTATAATACAATTTGTTTGATGCCAATGCCACTGAATACTATTGAGTGTACAAATGTGGTGAAAAAGGTACTTCAGATCACTTCAACATCAGAACAACTAAATCAGATTTATTTACCCAGAAATATATCAGAACATTGAACGTAGATACAGTCCAAAGAAAAAACACGCCCTCCCTTACTACGCTTTACAAATGGACAGAAACATAACTGCTTCTGTTACTTTTGCATTGTTATCTGCAAGAAGTGTGCTCTCAGCAAGCCAGCAAACAAGATCAAGCTAATGCATTTACCAAAAGCAGATATTGAACCGAGGGATTTGTTATTTGGTTGTTGCACAGTGCAACATGGCCAATGGCTAGATGGGTAATACACCATCAACAGATGGAATATCCTCTGGGTTTACGAGATTAGGTTCGATGGTCATTACCAATGATACGAGAGTTCCTTGTCAATGGTTAACACTGATTGATCACGTTTCGTTCCACGATTTACGTGAGAGAAGCATTTACCTCAATCAACAAAAGTTTCTACATATTTTTTTATTTGAGATGAAGGTGAGATGTTCTGTCAGGGCATTCCTTTGAAATGGTACATTTGGGTTTTGGTCTTCGGTATCTACTCCCTTCTGTACATGCAAATGATGAATGGGACAATTTCAGCGAGGAAACCCAGACCAGTAAAATCTTAACTGTGGAAGTATGAAGTTGCATTCATGCTAAATTCTTCTCACGCAAAGGAAGGCTGATATTGCACAGCACCTGAAGCTTCTCTCACACTCAACTTTAAGCACATGAATTATACAATGAATGGACACAAGTTAGGAAAGATCACATCTTTATTCCCCTCAAAACGGCCTCAACGCAATATGTGGGATATGAAATATATGAGAAGTGAGGTGAGTCAACATCTCCATTGCTTCCACTCCAAAACACTTCATCGTTGTTAATGGTTTCTAATATAAACTGGAGGTGATGCACTTATGAGTTCAGGAAGGGGCCTAATGGTAGCAAAAGGAAGAAGGCAAGGAATGGAGCCACTAAATGGAGAAGATGAACAACACTCAAGAATATGACTGTCATGAGCAGAATTTCTTTTCAATATTTTCGTTAGGAACGGGATGGCTGTTGGATGGAAATGCCATCTTCATGCAGATAGACCAAAGATAGCAAAACAACTGACACTTAACATTTTCTCAATAAGACATGAAGTGGATGGAGATCCACCAAAATCACAGTTGTAAGGTCATAGAGACCTGACTCTGCCACTGGGATCTAGCTCCTCCATCATTATCACTTCAAAAGCCAAGGCGCGGATCCAAGGGGGGGGGGGCATACCCAGCCCGTGGCCCCTCTATTTTGTTGAAAATCTTTAAAATTGACCGGGAAATTTCGAAAAGATGTTAAAATTTGACCGAGGTTTTCCACGATGTGCGCTGGGTGTGCCCCCTCTTTCCCATGATTCTGGATCCACCCCTGAAGCCTACTGTCAGGACGTTGATTTGAAGATATCAACAGCCTGCTGTGTGGTCAGCAACCACCGACCATCACCAACAGGAGAAGCTGGACCCTGGCAATGTCAGTCCTCTGTGACCTGCTATTTTGGTATTTCTGAAAAAGAGTTCAGCAAGGAGCCATACTGATAATTACGAGCAATCAATTCAACCAATTTGGTCCTGGATTCTCTATGTTCTTCCTAAAATGAGTCTGAATTTTGTCCTCATCAGAAATCGTACTCAACAAAGTGCATTATCACATTCTTCAGGTGATACAGTGTACATGATTGATAAAGGTCTATCCAGGAAATCTTGCTTTTTTCTTTTCTGTTTTGAAATACTGGTATCACCAATCCCTCAAAAGGAAATGGTTAATTTTTTTTATGACACAAAGGGAAACTCATTACAGCTGTAGCCTACTCAACAATTAATTTACTACTGCCAATTAATTCACAGCACTGACAAACTTCACTTAGGGCACATTAAAATATCGCCAGTGATGTAATGAGCTATTATTCACATCTCCACATGACTAATCTCGTTCGAAATGGTTTTTGTCAATCAAAAATCAGGACCTGTGAATCATGCTAGTTGTGAGCAGACAACAATAGCCCACAGCAGAAGAGATCTAATCAATAGTTAACAAACTCACTCGGAAGGAGGATCCTTTTTTCATTACTTCCTCTCATTTGTTGATATCTTGTCTAACACTTGTTTTACATTGAGCATACAGTTTAGTCATGGGCATTCATTTCATTATTGAAAGTTTATTCCCTTGTAGTGATAACATTGAGATATTGGACGACTATGCCCTCAGTTTTCCTGATGTAGCACGCATGCAGCACATATATTTGTTTACTGCATCTGAAGTGCTTTTTTCTCCCAGCAGACTATAAGATCCCTTGAAGGAAAAGGTCAGCAACTATCGGTAAAATGCCAAGTAGGCCTATGCTTAATGTGGTGAATTCCTTGCTAAATGTCATATAGGCCCTTGGCATCGTCTGGCATCATGTTTCAATTAACTCCATTGGCAGCTGATTAACTCATCCACCCCCGGAGTCCAGCAGACGACATCTACTGTCGAAGTTTTCTCACATCCTGTGTTACTGATTGAAAGATATTTGAAGAAAGGTTGTTCCTATCAACCATCTGAGAAATGTTTCTTCAATTTTTTTCCAATTGATACCCATAACATTACAAAACTTCAGCAGAAGATACTGCCAACTCAAACCTGGGTGCAGACGAGTTAAGTTTCATATTGACAAATACGTAAGGGCAGAGTTCTTAACCGTTTTCAGATGAGAAATAAACCCACACTTAACGACGACATATTTTTATATCAGGGATGAAGATACCCAACCATGTAGCATAACAACAACTAAGCTCACATCTCCATCAAGTGCTACTCAACCGCAAACCATCAATATCCCCATAACCTATGCTGTTTTTACAACATTCCTTCACCCGCAACATAACGACTGATCAAACCATTGCCAATAGTCATGACACCACACCAAAGCTTCCGACTGATTCCCCAACTGCAATAACTGTAATTATTTGTGCCTCCCCAAGAGGAAAGGGGCATACTTTATCAAAATTGAATTTCCAACAATGTGGTAACAACTTTCCATTATGGTGATTCCCTCATGAGGAAAACACAATGAACCAATGAAAACAAGTAAGAGTCATCACATACAGGAGATGAGTTTCACTTTCTTCTGCAATGTTGCGACGCAGATCTAATTAAGTCCGGTTTGGGTCGAACCCAAGTGTACAATGATGTGAGAATTACATGTTATTGAGATGTAGACAAGGGGGAAATCCTGGGATCAACTTGACAGGAATGAGTCAAAATATCGGGATAGCTTCCTGATGAAGACGGCATGTTGGAATTAGTGTACTTAAAAATGTGATCCAGGATACTAAAGCAAAATTGATTTTCCTCGAGATGTATATTTTTTTGTGTTTCATTAGTTACGAAAAAAACTCAGATTAATCAAAGATCATTTTTCAACAAGTGACCAAAAGAAATGACTGGGACACTAGAGGATTTTTTGAGTGATTTTTTTGTGTGAATGCAGTGTTGAACACAAAAGATGCAATATGCATTTGTGCTTTTTCTTTGGAATCAATTCTTTAAATGAAATGTTGGAAGTTCATGTCACTGAAATACTGAGTCAAATTCATTCATTTTAGGTCTGGGAGAATTGACCTCATGGTAGCCCTAGGCCTGTTTAAACAAATCCACATGCAGAGTACAATATTTATGATTAAATGTACTTTGCTGTTCTATCTCTCCTCCTGCAGACTGCATTGGTATCCAAAACATGGGTTTTGGTTCAAAGTGATCCATACACCATCCAATGTTATTGCACAATATGGACCGAAATGTGGACCCAGTGTGCTTCTGGCCTGATTGGTAGAAGAAAGATTGGCAATAATATTGCCCACTTTGATCCTCATATTGTGCAATATAATTGCACGCTTTTAAGCGGTCCATCCACGTACAATATTTATTGCAAGATATGGGGCCCCAAATGGGTGTGATGGATGGAAGAAAGATTGGCAATAATATTGCACATTTTGATCCTCATATTGTGCAATAATATTGCACGTGGATAGGCCGCTTTACACAACACCAGCTTTCACTAATTCACTCACCACATAATTCTTAAATTTCCAACACTGGACGTAATAATGAAATTAACAATCATGATTCCTTGTCATTCTTCATTTAGAAACCAACCAATGTGGCAGCGAAAATCACATTATACAAGAGGGGTTCCAAATGGAGTGATTAACCTCTTAAACCCCTGTAAAGATTTTATAATTCAATCAATGATACTGTCATTAACTGAATGAGAATTTTCCTCCATCTTAATTTCCAATTGTTAGACCTAAAGGGAATTTTTATGATAATTTCTTTACTTCAATGTTTTGCATTAATTAATTTCCACATATCATGAATCATGAAGAAACGAAAAAGAGTAAAAGAATTAGGGCCAGTTATGTTGAGTGCACATCAAATTCAAACACCAACACCAACAGTAGCCTTTTTTTACAAAGAGACAGTTCGAGGCTGCAGTTCACTTACTTTTTGTACCAGTACCATGAAAAGGGAAGGATGGTATGGCTTTTTCACGGTACAAAAAACAACTGAACTGGCCTTGGATCGAATCCACTCCGTGTAAAAAGGGCTAGTATGACAAATGTGGGCCTATGAGAACAGCATTCATCTTGTGTTGAAGAGAATATCAGCCAAGCAATGTTACAAGATGACAGGAAAATATTTTAGGGTTGGATGCACTTTACATCTGATATTTCTGACTTGTTGCCGCTTTTTCCGGAGCCTACTACTGAGGGTACGTGCAGTCAAAATTAAACCTAATGAAGAGATCATACCTGTGTCACGAGAATCATGAATAAGAAATGTCCTAGTTAACAGGTTGTTGGAATCACATTGTCACCTATCTCCTAAGAGGCTCATCCAAGGGAACCTGTTACACCACAAATGCTTAATGTGTAATATCACCATGGAAACAACTTGCCTTCTAATTTAATGACAAAGCAATTGACCCAGCTGTTGTTTTCATTAATCGCTTTTTTTGCGTGGAGGGATGTGCAAGTTGCCGCAAGGTTAGGGTGCACATGACATCGGTGACAGATGAGACTCAGGTGCCAGATGGATGGAGTATTGGATAGATGCTTCGCTTGCTTCGTTACCAAGATACAGACATGCTGCAGAAGACGTGTTGCAGAAGAGACCTGGCAGCATATACTGTAAAGCAGGAAAATGAAATTTTCGCGAATTTCGCGAGAGTGTGTGAGTCGCGAAAATATCCTGTCGCTAATATAAATACACGCAAGTGATAGATATGGTCCGTGAAAAAAAACTGAAAAAATGGCAGAGACGCGCGAAAATATCCTGCCGCGAATACGTCTGTAATTCTTGATTCGCGAACATTTCCAGCCGCGAAATTATCTTGCTTTACAGTAAACAAGTGCTTGTTTTAGGAGTAGTAACAAAACATAGCCACATTCCTGCTTTTTTGAAGTGGCCAACACAATATTATGATCAATATTATTGCACAACATGAGAATCAAAATGGGCAATATTATTGCCAATCTTTCTTCTACCCATCATGCCAGAAGCAAATGACCCCATTTGGGCCCCACAGGCGCGGATCCAAGGGGGTGGGGCGCACGCTCCCCCTTTGGCTAACAAATCTGTAAAATTCTGAAAGTTGGAGCAAATCATTGAAATTCACCGCAGATTTTAATGTTTCTAGCATAGTGCGCCCCCTCTTCTCCGAAATTGTGGATCCGCCCCTGCCCCATATTGTGCAATAAAATCCAGATTAGCAGTTTGCAACAACTTTCTCTCCCTTTACTGATACAAGAAATCCTCGCTGACCAGCAATTTTGGTGCATAGAATTCAATTCCGGCAAAAGCATATGGTGATGATGATGATGATATGAACCGAAGACCTCCAAAGCACCAGCTACCCCACTAACCCAACATTCGCATTAATTTCATCGCCAGGTTGGTATGGTAACACACCATAGTAGGCGAAATGAAGTGGATGATGACGGCAGGATAACTCTCACGAGCCAATCTCACCTACGCGAGGAAATTGCTCGACAGAAAACATCGGAGGGGAAATTCACTTCGCTGAAGAGAACTGTTGCAAAGACAGTGGAGGTGACGCCCATCGGGGCCAAGGCTTAGAAGGGTGGTTCCTAAAAAACCCACGCAAAATGTTCTGGCACGGTTAAAATATTCACAGCATCTTCACAAGTAGTTTTTCCAGAAAACCTTCCATGAATACAATGCCTACAATTGTTTTGGTGATTTGTCAGACATTACCACAGAATTAATGAAACAAATATAAGTCAGTGAACACATCCACGGCTGTGATGATAAGTGTTGGATCATGGGAGAGCACGTCTCTTGATGAGCGAACATGATCGCTACATTTAACATCGCTATTTACCATGTTTGGTCATTAGCCCCCGATGGGTATTAGACACGAAATAGATGAGGTCTGGGTTTGTTTTGAGAACTGCGAATGTCTGTATTTAGCAGAATGAATATAGATGATCCAGTTACCACTCAAACATTTGTTTTCAGCATTTCACTAATGTCATGGGATTCTCATCAGAAAAGGCTTGTTCGATGGAGAAGTTAAAAAAAAAGTTTCACCACAAAAATCCTCAGTGGTGATAGAAAACAGACTTTGCTGAAAAACAGACAATGATTGGGGTACATGTATGAAGTTAAAACAAAGCATTGGGTTCAACAACCTGCTTCCTCCTTGCATTTACTCAGCAATCACAAAATGACAGATCCTTATTTTCAAAATGAGTGTTTTTTCCAATTCACCCTTTGCTGCAAAACTGCTGAAAAACTGGAATATGAACTTCAAAAGGAGGTCAAATCACTTGCCTCTGATAACAAGAATGATATTGATTTCCCTGGCCTTCCCAATCCATCCCTCAGCGCTAACAATAACAAATACTATCTTCTCTAATCCAGCAGTTCCTGATGGCCAAAGCCAAGGTCTCATCCGAATGTTGCTTAGAGTTTGATTGGCAACCTGTCTCAGAGGGAATGATTCCAATCAACCAGCCATGATAGTATAAAGATTAACTCCGGCTTAATCGGTCTCGTCCCATGGACTTATATGCCTTCATTAAATGGAGAGAGTTCCACTTCTACTCATACGAGACACATGTTCATTGGATTATATATTTGAGCCGTACATACCATTTGACTGTCACGCTGGAAACAGTTCGTGCACTATTGAAAATATGATCCGATGCTTACTCATGCAATAGTAAAGCTCTTTAGAATATCCAAATCCCAGTGTTCGCCAGGGTTCATGAACAAGGTCGATATGGTCTCTGAAGCGAATGGTTTTAACTCTTTCTGGAGCCAAAAACAGAAAATCTGACATCAGAGCCCATCTGACAACCTAACAGAAGATCTCTGCCAGAAGGATTTTCTGTCATGGCCAAGGCCGTGGCATTATTGGCCCTGGTAAGTATGGAAGAGGCTATCTCAACCGCTACTCATATTCGTTACTTGGATGGGGTCTTTTACTTGCCCTAGCAAAGGAGTTGGTTCGAACTAGAACACCTTTTTAAAGTGCCTGTTTTAAAATGGTAGGCCCTCTTCCATATATCATCAGCTCCATACATTTGAAGACAGAAGTGGCCCAACTGAGCTGGATACAAAGACTGATGTGCAGTAGATAGTACTCAGGGGTTACACTCTCCAGCTATCAAGTTGCAAGTCCCTTNCAGCGATCCCTGGCAAAAAATGACAGTCATTCCAGCATGATTCATCAGTTAACTTTCAAGCTTAAGTCTGCCATTCTGGTGACATTTCTAGCCTTTGATAAGAGAAAGATCATCCCTGACAGGAAATTACAATTGTCACCTTCCTCGACTTCTCTGATGGCAGAGAGAACCTTTAGGGGTACAGTTACCTCAACTTATTTTCCTCATTAAATGAACTGGTAGGTCATGCTCTGCGACAGGCAATCACATGACACATGACATGACTTTACGCCAAACTTGTACTCATTAGCGAAATCTTGTCACAGAGGCAATGTAGGGGACCTTTTTTCCCACATTTTGTCATTGAAGTCATCATCAAACTTGATGGCAGGCCTTGAAGTTGGCATTGTACTTGGAGACCTCTTCCCCAAATTTTCTGAAGTCTTCAAACTTGATGGCAGGTCCTAGTAAATCCTCTCGCCAGAGCAACTTGATGTTGGCATTGTGGGGACCTTTTCCCCACATTTTCTTATTGAAGTCATCAAATTTGATGGCAGGTCCTAGTAAATTCCCTCGTCAGTGCATCCTGAAGTTGGCATTGTGGGGACCTTTCCCCACATTTTTTTATAGAAGTCATCAAACTTGATTGCAGGTCCTAGTAGATTCTCTCGCCAATGCAACCTTGATGTTGACATTGTGGGGACCTTTTCCCACATTTTCTCATTGAAGTCATCAAACTTCATGGCAGGTCCTAGTTTCAGTAATTCTCTCGATCGTCAGTGCAATCTTGATGTTGGCGTTTACATTGGGACCTTTTTCCCACATTTCCTCATTGAAGTCATCAAACTTGATGGCAAGTCCTAGTAAATTCTCTCGCCAGTGCAACCTGATGCTGGCATTGAGGGGACCTTTTTCCCACATTTTCTCATTGAAGTCATCAAACTTCATGGCAGGCCTTAATAAATTCTCTTGCCAGTGCAACTTGATGTTGGCATTGTGGGGACATTTTCAGGACAAGTGTGAAAGAACCACTTCGCTTTCCAGTTCCGAGCAGAAATAACATGAGGATTCCCATATCAGATGGATCTACCG
>NMRB01001807.1:14403-49732 GCA_002633025.1 Notospermus geniculatus | reverse complement strand
TTATTGCATGTTGCGTCAGGAGTATTCTGTGAATCCATGTTTTTTATGTTTGCCTAGCGACAGAAGCCCAGGGGTTTGACTTGCAGAGAAAAGGTTCCAAGATTCCAAAATCACCTGTTCTGTTGGCAGGAGACTTTGTGGGTGTGTCCTTGCATAGTAGGTACAGTAACCCAAATCTGGCAGCCTGTCAGAGAAGGTTCAGGGGTCATTTGAAATAGGCCCACAGACTAAGAGTTACGGGTACCAAGCCATGCAACCAAATGCCATGGAAAAGTTTATTGTGGTACACAAGTACGGCATGATATGAAGTTTGTATTTCAAGTGCTAAGAACCAGTTTAAAGTTTGTATTGTAGCCTCTGCAGTACTTTTTTGACAAGTTCTAGTTTTTCGCTCAACTGGAAAAAGAAACATGTTGCTCTAGTTCATGGACGAACAGACGCCATGGAGTCCAAATCCGTCACGAAGCTTCGGTCATACGGGCAAAAATACTGGTAAAAGGATTTTAGAGGATTAGAAAGAGAGAAAAGCTTAACAAGTTGTTGAGAATGATTGACACCCCAGAGATGCTGACTGACAAGATGATTGATGGTTTAAGATACATCAGTATCCTCTATCTTTTCTCTGAGACAACTTTATGGCCTAGCCCACTCATCTTTCTTCTGGTCACAAGTTATTGAGTTGAGAATTCCATCAACAGTAGTTGAGTCACTACCAAATGTCAATAAGAATGAAAAAACAAATTATGTAGAAGACAAAAAGATCTCGATGTTGCAAGCAATTTCTGATGATAACCAAAAATTCAGATATGATATGATTTCAGATACAGAAAAGACAACTTGAAATGGGATGCTTGACTTAAAAGCGTGCCAATCAAAACTGCACTGACCATTTCTGCGATTACAAATAATCACACGACTTAAATCGTTACAGGGAATTAAACGTGTAATTACATAGAACATGATACTGTCTTTCTTGTTGACTGTAGCCTATTATTGGCGATCCTGTTTCACATGGAGCCAAATGACTCAGTAAAACAGCGCTGGAAGCCTTATTACTTGAAAACTAATATCATCTCTGACAGTGTTCACATTCAATAGAAAAATGTCAATTTCTCAAGAGGTTCTTTGGTCACATGAGATGAGGTGGTCCATCTGTGTGTTTCATTCTGCTCACAGGGCAATGGTGGGTAAATTGGGGGGGGGGGGGATGTCACTATACTTGAAGCAATACTGTGACTTTAAAAGTGTGTATGGAGGTTTGTCGTAAATGTTACTGCAAGCAAACCAAATGCTGCATGTACAAAACTAGTTAGAGCAATGCCTGGGAGGCATAGATACCACAAGTCCAGTTGCCAGTATATCACTTTTTAGGGTGGAAGGTCCAAACGCATCAGGAGAAAATGTAGGCCCTATCAGTGATTAAAATCCAGGCCCTTTGTTTTGAGGCGAGTGAAAAACTGCTCGCTTGAGAACAATGGCGTTTTCTATTGTTCTCAGGCAAGCAGTTTTTCACTCGCCTCAAAACACAAGGCCTGAAAATCCTTTCTCGCAATGGCTCATATTTCCCCCTATTCTTATAGGTAGGCCTATTCTGTCCCCTCTCCCTTTTTGGCATTAAAAGAAAGAGTTGATTCCATCATGGAAACTGCCTGAAAGCAATGGCACCACTTCAATTTAAAACAGAAACAGGCAAATAACATCACTTGCTCTGAATAAAATCAATGGCTCTTCCATTCAACATTAAAGTTGAGACACCATCCACACCAAAAGCAGAGGTCATCCTCAGAGTCATATCTGAGAGTGTTTCAGAGGAAAGACATCTTGTGGCTCTTGTCAGCAAAACGACACTAAATCTTCAATGAACATGCCTAATGGAATTCCCCTGTTGTTTTCTGGCGTCAAGAGGGATTATCTCATCGCCAACCACCTAATGTCTGACACAGGGCAAGAAATCTGCTTCTTCCCATTTAGAACTTTGACTGAGGACAAACCACCTGTCATGAGATTCTGCAGAAGATGCCCTGGCATCATTCCTGGGTGAAATCGGTAGAAAGTTGAACAAGAACACCAAGCAACCTGCTCGAGTTGGAAAGATTGGCAGAAAAGTGGCAAAGATATACCACAATTGTCTGCAGAGTGTGAAATTTTGAAGCAGGTTTCAAGCAGTGTACAACCCGTCAACAGTGATGGATTCCAGTGTGACTGTGAGGCCACCATAGCACACAGTTCTTCACGTTTTTTTCCAAGTCCCAATCATGTGGTTTGCTTCCACTTTTTTCTAAAAGCCACCATCCCATGACTGTCATATTCTAATCATTGAAAGTCCAGGGAATGACATTACCGACTCATCAGGTGTTCTTTTCTGTCAAGATGTCTTATTCTAGTCAAAGCAGAACGTGTTTTTTGTTCATATTACATGTAGACATACATGCAAGCAAAAACTTGTATGTATGAGGGAATGTTAGCATCATAACCAACAAGGCTTATGTGAGATGACAAGGGAAGCCACTTTCAGTTCAACAACATATTCTTGTAGCGTTGTAATTAACCTGTTTCAACACACATGTACAGCAAACCATGACAGAATGTACAGAGAGTGAGAAGTATCAAGAGTGAACCAAGCAAAACAAGATGAAGGACAAGAAAGCTAGTACAGGTCAGGTCAGTTAGTACCAGCAGCCACAGCTTTTGTATTTCTCATGATTCCAGCCATTTTCCAACAAGTGATTGCCTGAAGCAAAGTTGACATTCCTTTGCAATGAGCATTTTTACTTACGACATGAAGCGCTCGATGTAGTTTTCGGTTCCAAGTAATTTGAACTGAGTTGGAACAAAGTGACTCAAGATGTAGTAGTTTTAAATGACCTTCATATAAGGAAATCATCCACAAGAAGATGGTAATGGTTCAACAGGAATGCAATGTCCCTTTTTTCTGCTAGTAGAGAGAGAGGAAGCCCAGGGTTCAAATCCAGCCAGTTTCTTCCTTAGCACTTTCAGTAGAAATGCCATCGAAAAAAATCCAACATGTTGCTTGCAACCTGGAATCAATGCGACCCCATTTGCTCATCAAAATCTCCTTACACCAAATCTGCTTCATTCAGAATGAAACTTCTGATCTGCCACCATTCAGCCTAAGTTCTCCACCTTAATCCCAATCAAGACAAACTTGGCAAGCCTGCCCTCCATAATCCCTCAGGAGATAAAAACGTGAAGTAGGTGCGACAGCCTGCCGGATCAAATGGCTCCTCTCTAAATTGGAGGAAAGCAAATGTTCACAGATGGTTACTTAGCCTAATGATGACAAATGGTTGGCGTTTCATTTCTTGTCATGGGCTTTAACCCCTTTTCTGTTTGTTTTCAAACAAGACAGTCTGGTTTTTGGAGCAAACTTTTATGCTTTACAATCATGGTGGGTTGGCTGTTGTTTCATCTGCTTTTTTCTCAGCAATTTCACAAAAAGTTTGGAGTTAACATGACGTAGGTCTACACAGTGACAGTGTGAAACCAACTTTAAAGTTACTGCTTTTCAATGCAGCCAACCCAATGGACAAGACCAGCAAGAGATACAGTATATGGGTAACTCCCTCGAGCAATGAGGTAAACCACGGAAAACACGCAAATGTGCACTTTTCAGAAATTGCCAGTCACGAGACAAGAAGAAACGGTTTGATTTGTTTGCAAATGAATCTTGGAGACAGCGATGCTTCTTTGCAATAGTCTACAAACTCACGCTAATGGAACAGAAGCCATCTCTGCAGATTACACAGGAAGATAACCATGTCAATTGCACGTTGTTGATAAAAAGACGATTTCAATTTGGGGTACATTTGCAGCCAATTTCTTGTTAACATGCTGAAGCAGGTAGCACATGGACTTGCACTGTTGAAATTTCCCTAAATCAATCCTCACGAAGCGTGACATCACGGGTGACTTGTGGGTGGGACTTAACTGAAAAGGCTTTCAGATGAATGAGATCTGAAGCTGTTACACAACTAGTGGCTCAAAGATGAACTTTTACTCTGACAACCCCGGACGGACTTCACTGTGTGAGACAAATATCCAAAGACAAAAACCTTTGATTTCGAATTGGGAGTCCACATAAAAACACAGTTCCATGTGTTCACTACACATATAACTTAGCAATTCACAATCTTGTGAAGGAAAAGGAAGCTGAAAAAAATGTGCTATCAATGAAAATCACCACCGGTACTAACTATCACATGGAGATTGGCTCCGGCAACAACCTTTGAAATTGACCAAGAAATGTGAAGCAAGGCACTGCTGGGCCTCTTCTTTTTCATCATCCTGGATCCATCAATGCTCTACCCTCCTGCTATTTCAATAAGCTCGTACTGATCATCAGTGCAATATCTATTCTGCTTGGCCAAACTGGGGGAGGCTAGGAGTCGGAGGGAATTAAGCAGCTGTTGCTTATACACTTGCCGATGGGTGGTGCAAAGGTAAGATGTGCTGAAAGCCTAATTAAAAAGACTTCTGCTGGTTTTAAAGTGAAGGACTGCAGAGTTAGAAATTAGGAGAGAGAAAAGTGGGGGCGAAGTGGCAGTTATCGTTTGGTGGGCACTGCTCCGCCACACTGGGGGGAGAAAAGTTCATCAGTGTTTCTTCTCGTTGACCTTGGGCACATTGGAATATGCACCAAGAAAAGGCCACTGATGTTGCTAGTCAGGTATCTTCCCTGATTAAGTACGTATTTGGAAACCGAAAATGAACAAAACGCTATTGGTTTCAGGAATGGAATGGTGTATTCCAATGGGCGCACTGTGCTAGAAACATTGAAATCTGCGGTGAATTTCAGTGATTTGCTCCAAACTTCAGAATTTCACGGTCAATTTTACAGATTTGTTGGCCGAAAGGGGGCTGCCTAGTTTTCATTCCAAAAAGGCATAATATTGCATGTCCGCACAAAGTTTCCCTGGCTGCTGCCAAGGAAAGAAGAAGAAGAGGAAATTGATTCAAAATGAAGATCCATCATCAAGATGTATCAGAATATCGCTTGGGTAACAATTTCCACTCGGGGCTTGCTGGAGATGCAACAAATAATCATAATCGTGACAGAATCATTGCTCCCAGTCCCACATTCAGCATAACTTCCAACCCACACTAAGTAGACGTATGTGATCATAAATAACCAACAAAGCTCATCATTTATCATGATGAGCCAGAGTGTCTGCTGGTCCAGAGACAGTGGAGGATTCTGTGAAGCTATATACGAGAGGATGGAAAAACCAAACTGCCCGTATCGGGGACCAACATGGAGGAATTTCAAAAGAACTTGTTGATTGCCAGGTTGGCAGAGACAGGAACCCAACAACACTGGTTGATCAACAACATAATGCGACAGAGAGCCACCTGTTATACTAGCTTTTCAACCACTTTTTGTCATACACAGCCAACAAGAGTCGCCATTTACCAATGGCAGAGAGACACCTGCTACCATCATCCTTTTTTCATTTGTTGGCAAGTCCATTTGGGGCTGCTAGATTCTTTGGCTGACTGTTTCTCAATGCAATGTCTTGACAACATTTCTTTCTTGTGAGAGCTCCTGTGCAAATGGACAGCATTGAAGATGTTTTGTGGGCAATCCAGATCTTGAGGAATCATTTCGTACTACAGCTTTCAGGTCCTGAATTTCTTATAGTAACTTCATTGTTTTTCATTTCGTGACTGACGTATATCCAGCTTGATGTTGATATGGATGAGAATGATAGTGGATGATGGATCTGGCCTGTCATGTGGAAGAAACCGCCCTTTGTTCACTTTCTTTGTCAAATCCACAAGTGTAGGGTGAGGGACCTGAAGTGTGTTGAGATATCCTTGTGGATGGCCATGCTGTCATCAAGAAGGCCTCTGGTGTGCAATGTAGATGAATATCCCTTATGTATCTCTAACCCAAAAGTTGTTGGGACCAGGAGTATGTTGAGGTGTCCTTGTGGATGGCCATTGCTGTCATCAAGTAGGGCTCTGGTTTGCAGTGCAGATGAAGTTCCCTGGTATATCTCAAACCCACAAGGTGTAGGGACCAGGAATGTGTTGAGATTTCCTTGTGGATGGCCATGCTGTGATCAGATACACCTCTGATTTGTCATGGAAATCAATATCCCTGATATATCTCAAACCCACAAGGTGTAGGGAAAGGCGTGTGTTGTGACATCCTTGTGGATGGCCATGCTGATGTTGTCAGTTAGGCCTCTGGTTGGCAGTAATGAAAAATATCCCTGGAAATCACAAAATAGGATTTACAGAATATGTTCCCTGGCATTTGTAGAACTAATACTGGTTTCCATGAACCATTCCACCAAATACAAGTTACACCATCTCACATACTGGATCACGATATCTTGTTGCTAATTGCAAAATGTGCTACTTCGGACTTATCACACCACTCATCACACAGAGCATTTCTCCTAACAGGTTTCTTGAAATCTCTCATCTTGGTCCTATCAGTATGGTGTGAGTAACTCAAATAGGAAATTCTGATATCACACACTCAGGTAATTAACAACTGCCGTTGGGGTCAAATAAGGGTCCCAGATCGGTCCACAACGACAAGTTGATTGAAGACCTCTACCCATCAATTTACCCCAAACGCACCACATCAGAAGCATTATTGTTCATCAACTGGTTCAGTAAGCAGAAACCGTCAGGTGGATATCCCCAGATGCTTTCACCACAAGCAAGGAGACAATTACTTCTAACAATGATTGGTAGTGTGGCGTAATCAGTTTCTAACTTCTTCATGCTGTGAAAGAAACTTTGTACCTTTGTTGATGTACACCAAAAGATATGTCTGGCATTGCCGGGTTCCAACTTCTGTTACGACACAGCATGCTGTTGATATCTTTCAATTGAAGTCCTGACACTGATGCTTTTGATATGATGGAAACAGTGAAGGAGTTAGCGGCCATCTCAAAATTACATTGATGCCAAAAAAGACGAAGTGACTTCATCTTTTCCCCTCCCCCTTGAAAAGATGAAGTGGGCACTTGACATTGGCTTCATCCATGTAGGGATGGTAGGCATGGAAAGATGATGAAGAAAAACATGTGAAGACACTAGTAAACCAAGAAAGCATATAAAGAAGTCATTCTCCTGTAAAAAAGAGTGATGCCAATTTTTTTCAAAAAAGATGAAGTGGGCTTCCCCAAATCTCGAACCCCCTCCCCCCAGACGAAATCACTTTGTCTTTTTTGGCATCAAAACAATTTTGAGATGGCCCCTTAGATCTGTCTCTGTGACCTTACAACTGCGATTTTGGTTCATACCAGTGTTCAAGACTGCACTGACCTCAAAGAAACGTACTTACCAGTTTCTCCTTTCAGTAGTTTTATTGCACAAACACGCTTTCCAACAAAGCGCCAACACTGTTTACTAACTTCAAATGTATCTAAAATCCATATCTTCACTTGAGAAGATTTGCGAAATTTAAGCGCAAACTTTAGTGCAGTTATTGAATTTCAATATTCAATATGATGGTGGGTTAAGTGTCACAGATGTAACACAGTAGAAGGCACCCGATGATTTAGCAAGGGATTACTGCAGACAATATCCCTTTTTCAATGCGTGTCTCAAATGAATGCCAGGGTAGCACGGGGAAGTACTAGTTGCAAAGGTTTACATAAACTAAGTAAAAAGATGTTTGCATGTACGATTTGATTGATGTATGCAGCAAAGATATGAAAGACCCAACATTGTAAGTAAAAAGCAATTGTTGCATGAATTCAATGTATGCCTCGATTCTTTAAAAAAAACATGCATTACTTGGGCGTTCAAATAAAAATGTCCATTTCACACTAGGGGATGAACAGGCCTGCTATTTCTGAAAAGTTAACTGAATCCCAGCACGAATCCATCTCAAATATCACAGGTCTGTTTTTTTGGCAGGACTTCCAACAAGATGCGACACTTTTTTCCAAAACAGTGACACTGGACCCCTATTGAATCTTCGTGTTGCACGTTGTGATGTGGTATATAAAAGCACGGCATGTGACCAACGCAGGAAAAGATCAGATGCAGATGATGATTACGATGAATTGATTGCACATGAAACCTAAACGAGTGTCTTCTGTTCACCATATTCCCAGAAGAAATATGAACTCCACTCCTATTGGAAACATTGGTAATATTAACCACCCACTGAGGCACCTAACAGTAACTTGTCAGGTCTATTGTTCTGTTGACAGCGATCTTCTATATTTCACCAGAGGTGCCAGCGAGGTGTCAGCTCATTTGGTATTCCTGTCAACCTGCCTTGCAAAATTGATACTCTCTAGAAAAGCAACAAATTGCCATTAACTGGTTGTGATACCAGGTGAGGACTGTAGAGACAACAAGTTTTCTTGCAGCCAGCAGTTCTCTATACGTACTAAAAGCTGATGACTATTCAGTCACCAGAATCTGGACATTTACCCATCTGCCCCCAGGTTTGAGCAGACAGTATCTTCGGGGGTGGGGGTGGGGGAAGATTTCCAATTGCTGAGGAAATCAATTGGAAGAAATTTGAAGGAACATTCTCCAGATGGTTGGTCGGAACAGACTTTCTTCAAATACTTTTTAATGAAGGCCACAGGATGTGATAAAACTTCAACAAAAGATGCTGTCTGCTGGACTCTTGGGTAGATGAGTTAAAAGGAGGAGAAAATCAACGAGATGTCCAATCCACTGGTCACACTGAAAAGTTTTTTGGTCGGCTGCTCAAGATGAAATTTTCTGACCAAAAAAATTTTGTGTTTTCCTCCTCTGATGAATATGACTGATCAATGCTTTTTTGGGAATGTCGTCTAGATCTGATTTTGGTGTGGATATTTCATATTGGCCACAGTGACCCATGAGATTAGCGAACATTGACATCAACCCCTGACCTAATGGTTACAGTCTTTCTCTCTTTATTGACTTCTGAATCCCAGACAAATCCCAGGAGTATAACGGGAGCACAGCATACCCCATCTCATCAGCTTGTGACACTATTTCCAAAGGAAAAATTTTTATTATAGATAATCAATGATGCTGGGGGACCCAATGTCACTCCATTATGTTTGGTTATTAAGAAGATAAGATACGCCAATTATTGGACTCAGCTAGACAATTAGCAAAAATAACAAGTTAGCAAGCCACTGTAAACACATTTATCTTATACTTAATTGAAGAGAGGGCACTGCTAGCTTATCTAGCAAAGGATCTTGGAATTGTTAATTCAGGGAAGCCAGTCAGAGAATGATTCTATTAGATCTGATGGTTGATACTACTGCAGTTTCATTGGTGAACGATGACCCATTGGACTGAGTCACTTTCAAAAATTGTTTTCAAACAGTGAAGTATTGTCTTGGATTTTTCCATCAGGGCCAGAGCCACAGCATTATTGGCTTGGTAAGTATGGAAGAGGCCTTCTCAAGCTACACAGTCCTCTTTTGGATGGGGTTTTTACGAAGGCACAAGGCACCACAGCTTACTGCCCCATATGGCACAAGCTGAATTTGGACTCAAGACTTGCCACTTTCTAAGCAGACGTGATAACCACGAAGCTATCAAGGCTCCTTTTCCAGCAGTGTTCCTTCATCATAGCGGAAACTGATTCCCCTTCCTCATCACCAATGTAATGCAACCAAGGAACCACATGAAAAATCCTGTTTACAATAAAAGGCAATGTGTCACGCCTTGTTCAAAGTCGTGGCAAAACATGACATCCTTCCACTCAAGGTCTCTGTGAACCACTGAAAATGGCACCATTTACTGTCAAGGAAAAAGAACATTAACGTCAAGCAAAAACAAATGAAGGCAAGGTTCCAACGTTGTTGTCACGTTCATCTGGCCATCAGGATGAACCCGTGATTGATGTCTTCCAAATATAATTTACGGGCAAATGACATGAGGCCGGGGCTAATGGACTAATAATATAAAGATCAGATACTAACCTACAGAGATATAGCATTAGCACCTCAAAGCAACAAGGGTTGCACTGAAGGAGCTTCTCGAAGCATAGGGGAATGTGGTGTGCCCTAACCATATTCAGGGTGCGGGCGAGACAACAGAATGCTGATGATAGATTTGAGGAGCTTGGCTTTGCACATGAGCAGTTGGTTTGTGTATGTTGGTGAAGACATGCAGATTAGAAACTCCAACAGGGGTTGCACTGAAGGAGCTTCTCGAAGCATAGGGGAATGTGGTGTGCCCTAACCATTGGGTGCGGGCGAGACAACGGAATGCTGATGATAGATTTGAGGAGCTGGCTTTGCACATGAGCAGTTGGTTTGTTTATGTTGGTGAAGACATGCAGATTAGAAACTCCAACAAGGGTTGCAATAAAGGAGCCTCTCGAAGCATAGGGGAATGTGGTGTGCCCTAACCATTGGGTGCGGGCGAGACAACGGAATGCTGATGATAGATTTGAGGAGCTGGCTTTGCACATGAGCAGTTGGTTTGTTTATGTTGGTGAAGACATGCAGATTAGAAACTCCAACAAGGGTTGCAATAAAGGAGCCTCTCGAAGCATAGGGGAATGTGGTGTGCCCTAACCATATTCAGGGTGCGGGAGAGACAACCTAATGCTGATGATAGGTTTGAGGAGCTTGGCTTAGCACATGAGCAGTTGGTTTGTGTATGTTGGTGAAGACATGCAGAATAGAAACTCCAACAAGGGTTGCAATAAAGGAGAGTCAGAAAGCATTGGGGAATGTGATGTGACCTTACCAATGGGTGTGGGGGAAACAACGGAATGCCACTGAGATAGATTTGAGGAGCTTGGCTTGGCTCATGTTGGTGAAGACATTATAGCAATGGAGAAAAGGAACTCCAACAAGGGTTGCACTGAAGGAGCTTCAGAAAGCATAAGGGAATGTGGTGTGCCCCAAGTGGGTGGGGGGAGACAACAGAATGCCGAGCTATGATAGATTTGAAGATCTTGGCTGGCTCATGACCAGTTGGTGTGTGTATGTTGGTGTAGACTTTATAGCAATGCAGAATAGGAACTCCAACAAGGGCTGCGCGGAAGAAGCTTCTGAAAGCATTGGGGAATGTGGTGTGTCTTAACTACCGGGAGAAGAGGAGACACTAACAAAATGCTGCGAAAAATTTGAGGAGCTTGGCTTGGCTCATGACCATTTGGTGTTCAGGTGTGCATGGATTGATGCAAGTGAGTTTTTGCCTTCAACAACATTTAGTGATGCTTTACCAGTTGCCAACCAACAGGTGTAAAACCTCGGCCATGACCTCTCAATGAAGGAACACTCTAACCACTCCTGGCATAATTAGGACCTGCCTTGGTTCCACGAGGAAGAGACGAGGGTAGAAGGAGCCAAAGTTTTTCGCTAACTGGTTGTGGCTCGGCACTACTTATCACTTTGCAGACTCGAAGATGTTATGTTACCATGGAAACTATCAATTATGCTCTGATTCCATGGCAAGATTATTATTTCGATGGTCATCAATGCTCGATGCAGTTTGCGGCCAGAGTTAATTGGAGATTGGTGCATTATGAAGTCCTGAAGAGCTGGCTTGCTAGTTCCGAAAGTCGATGAACGTTCACAGAAATTCTGTTTGTAAAAACGTTTCCTCTGCATCACTATTTGTAGTGGTCAGAAAGAAAGTGCGTCAGAACATGTGATGGGCATTTCAGCTCTGTGGAAGCATTGGGTTGCAGTTATCTGCCAAAATGTGAACCATTCGAAATACACTGTTACTCAGATCTATCACTGACCAATGCAACCTAACCAGCAACCATGGCAGCAAGGCCTTGGGCAGGAAGAGTCTGACTGGCATCTATTATCCGGCAAAAACAGAATGATGTCATCACTTGTCTTGGTGTATGACTTCGGGTGGCACTGTTGCTTGTGTGACCACATCTTGAAGAAATCAGGTCCTCTCAGCATCGCTCCCTACCTTGCTGACTTGATTTCTTCAGGTTGGTGCGACCATGATTTGACCAAGCTTCTAAAGCTGCAACTTCTATTACTCATTTCTTAAAAATGTCCCTTTGAAAGGCAAACGTATAGCCACTTTCTGACCTATGTTCCCTGTACATCATACTATACTGTGGTTTTACAGCATGTCTAGAAACAACATACATGTACAAGAGGGATCGCAATGACAACTGCCAAGTGCATCGATGATGTAGCTACACAGCAAGCATCAGATGACCAAGAGTCACAGAGTGCATCATACACCGATGGCTACCACATATAGAATGTCAAGGTGTTCAGAAGCAGATAGTATGGAATTGACATTGGAAATCATTAATGTGTGTGTGCTCTGGTCTATGGCTGAAGGAATATATACTTGATGAGTGGGTGATAACATGGTATAAGACATCTGGCAATCTGTGTTTAGTCAGCTCTCTCAGGAACATATTTTATTCTATAGGGGTGTAGCTGTGACTCTTTATAACGAAATATCAGTGATCCTGTATAAGCCATATGTGACCTGCTCCAGCAAAAGCGGTAATTGTTACAGATGATCATCACTAGTCATCAGTTTACTCAAATATTATCACTGCTGTCCACCGTTGTCAACCTGCAGAGACATACATTTCAGCTATTAGTATAGATGAATAAAGACTAGTAAATGCTTTTTCTTGACTTTTTCAGTACAAATGCACTACACTATGCTGTACAAATCTGAAGTGAAAGCATTTGCTAGCTTTTATTCATATCACCCATTGTGTTGTAAGGCCATTAACCTTTTCCTTGGTTGCGACATGCGCCTAACTGCTAGATCGAGTCAAATACGGCCACGCCCTTCAGCAACAAGTGCATCAAATTTTGGGACGTTTTTATGAAATTGAACAACTCTAACTAACTATGGACAAAGAAATTTAATGTGACAAATACATAGAAGTAGCTTCCAATAACCAACAACATTGTAGGTGCTGGCGGTGAGGTGTTCCTATACCTGCTAATCAGCAAAGGCATTTAGCGAACCATCTTTTTCTAAAACTGAAGCAGTTGAACCCAGATCTCCTTCATGCAAGGCAGGCGTTCGGCCTAACACCTCCTCAATCTACCACACAGTGTCAATAGTATTTTTTTTCATGAATGCCTATCTATGTGGAGACATGTACTAACCCCAAATAAGTAACCCCTCAGTTTGTAATGAGACCCTTTAAGAACACATCAAGGTCGAAGCAGATTACAAACCTCATTAAAACCACTTGTAATTCACTGAAGCTTTCACCTGCTTCGAGATGAGATGCTATGCAACGGGATAAAGGAGCACATCCCTGCTCTATCGTCACAAGCTGTGTCTAATTGAGGTTTGGATGACATTCCTCTTCTTCCTTGTAATTAGGGAGGAAAGCTTCTTGAGCATGATATGTTACGAGTGTAGTATACTGGTGAGGAACAAGACATACTGGTGTTTGGCAAAGTGGATACCAGAACAGATGAGTTTTTAAAGGTGGGAGTCGTATTTACTACTTGTAACCTGCACTGACTGTGGGTGTTGAAATGAGAGAGGATCGTTTTAGTTTAGCAAGGGATCACTGAACTCCTGCCTGACACTTCCCAGCTTGCTGTGGAAAATGCCCAACCGCCGTATTGTTTTGCACTCACTGCTGGGGGATTTTCGAGAAAGCATTTTTACTTTTTCCCATTATGGTACCTCTTGATTACCTGATAAATTTCCCTGGGAATTTGTGGAAATGATCCATAGCCAATGCAACCAGACTCTGCGGCTGGCAAGACGGCAGATGACAACAACATTTCCCAGAATTCCCTGTGACCTTCTTCAGCAGATGGAAACAAGAGTCTGTCAAGGAAGTAACAGTATCCTCATTTCCCGAAAAAAGATGGATGACAATCTAGCCCCATGGCACAGGTGAACTCAGCTTTATAAATTGCCATGACAACCCTAGTTTCCATCTCCCCGAAGAAAGTGCCGATATATTAGTGGCAAATTGATAAAATGATTAAACTTTGATGGAATGTGACTTCGGCTGCCGTATTCCATATTATCAACATCCACAGTTCACGTGTACAACCTTCGCACGAGCAAGAAAGTAGCAGACGGTGGGGGTGATTGAGTGTCTTCAAGGAACGTACAATTTGAGGTTAATGGTTGCTAATTTGTAACCTGGGGGATCGATGACTGTTAGACTGGAGAAAACTTGCACTGTCAAACATTGTTGGGGAGGAGTAGACTGGAAATTGATCCCTGGTAGGATCAACAGGCATTTGTGATTCCCTCTTTCTGACACCAGCGAGACTTGGAGTCATATCTGCAGTCTCAGATCAGACGCGGCGGCCAACAGGCACCAATATGTCCACTGCGCCACTTCGACAGCCAATGCTTTCAAAGAATGAGCCTAATCTTTCTACGAATGATTTTTTTCTTTCGCACATTCCTCAGCAAACCTTGGTGTCAACTTGTCCGGATTTTGACAGCTTTATTGAGTTATCAGATATTTATAACATCACTCTTGACTGATCAACCAAGTGATTGATCGAGCAGCGTCAAACAAATGAATGTGAAAAAAAAACTTTATACTCCTGTCCAACATGGAAAGAGAAAACCAATGAGCCTTACGGTGCAGAGGTTGATGACGTCTTTCCAACTGCTATGTGCTGCTTTCTTTCTGCACCATTTTGTTCTCTCAAGATGTTGTTACCATTTTGTTCTCTCAAGATGTTGTTACCATTTTGTTCTCTCAAGATGTTGTCACCATTTTGTTCTCTCAAGATGTTGTTACCATTTTGTTCTCTCAAGATGTTGTTACCATTTTGTTCTCTCAAGATGTTGTTACCATTTTGTTCTCTCAAGATGTTGTTACCATTTTGTTCTCTCAAGATGTTGTTACCATTTTGTTCTCTCAAGATGTTGTTACCATTTTGTTCTCTCAAGATGTTGTTACCATTTTGTTCTCTCAAGATGTTGTTACCATTTTGTTCTCTCAAGATGTTGTTACCATTTTGTTCTCTCAAGATGTTGTTACCATTTTGTTCTCTCAAGATGTTGTTACCATTTTGTTCTCTCAAGATGTTGTTACCATTTTGTTCTCTCAAGATGTTGTTACCATTTTGTTCTCTCAAGATGTTGTTACCATTTTGTTCTCTCAAGATGTTGTTACCATTTTGTTCTCTCAAGATGTTGTTACCATTTTGTTCTCTCAAGATGTTGTTACCATTTTGTTCTCTCAAGATGTTGTTACCATTTTGTTCTCTCAAGATGTTGTTACCATTTTGTTCTCTCAAGATGTTGTTACCATTTTGTTCTCTCAAGATGTTGTTACCATTTTGTTCTCTCAAGATGTTGTTACCATTTTGTTCTCTCAAGATGTTGTTACCATTTTGTTCTCTCAAGATGTTGTTACCATTTTGTTCTCTCAAGATGTTGTTACCATTTTGTTCTCTCAAGATGTTGTTACCATTTTGTTCTCTCAAGATGTTGTTACCATTTTGTTCTCTCAAGATGTTGTTACCATTTTGTTCTCTCAAGATGTTGTTACCATTTTGTTCTCTCAAGATGTTGTTACCATTTTGTTCTCTCAAGATGTTGTTACCATTTTGTTCTCTCAAGATGTTGTTACCATTTTGTTCTCTCAAGATGTTGTTACCATTTTGTTCTCTCAAGATGTTGTTACCATTTTGTTCTCTCAAGATGTTGTTACCATTTTGTTCTCTCAAGATGTTGTTAGCCTAAAGTATCTCATGTTGAGATAATGATATAGTAGTACCTTTCAATCAACATGCCAAGAAGTAATTTAATTGGGTCCCAGGTGTCACTGAGACAATATGGAAGATCCAGAGAGGAGAACTATGTGACAAAACCTGCATGATGCATGCCAAGCTTCCATCGGTTTTCGTCAGTCAGAATATGCAGGGCCGTATCTAGCATAGGGACAGGGGGGGCAAATGCCCCCCCCAGCCCAATTGTTAAAAAAAAAATTTTTTTCAGCAAAATCAAATGGGATAAAAGATCATTATTGTTCGTGTCTCAGAGCACAGGAAATTGACTTCAAATCGCATCTCAGAGCTTCTAATTTTCAAAATTTTTCTGGCGGAGGACCCCAGACCCCCCGCAAAATCGGCCCCACCGGTGCTCAAGGCAAAGCCCACGTCTGTTGAGCACATCTGCTTAAAATGCCCCCCTAGCGAAAAAAAGCTAGCTACGGCCCTGATATGGCAATGAGTCTGAACACCAGGGCACTCCTGGATGGCATAAATGAGTTGCAATGCAATGCATTGTAGCTTGTGAAGAGTGGATTTGACCAAAACTAAACTTGTAATCCAGAAGTTGTGCACTCAACCAATCTGACAGCATATACTAAAGTAAAATGGTAACAAAAATCCTCTGTGGTACATCTAACTCCACCAATGAAAGTCAAGAAGACGACAAAAACACATCAAGATTGCTTCTGTTCTGTTAGTGCTGATCTCCGGGTTAAGAGCTTTTGCAAAACATGATGCGAATTTTTAGTCATGTAATAACCTAGGAAGAAGATACTTGTGGGCACTTCTTTAGCAAATGCACTTTGCATGCAGCATCAGTTACCAGTGAAGCAGGTTCCACTTTTAAGTACTCCAATGCTTTCTGCACTATTTCCTCTTTCCTTTTTGATGGCAACACAGCAAGGAAGATTTTATCGGTTCTGTTGTGGCAACTATTGAAACAGTTTCTTTTTGACAATGGCTTTCAAAATGAGATATCCAGTACATAAATGAACACTGTGGCCTCGGTTTCATGTACTGAAGGGTGCACTGCAACAGTAGATAAGACACAGAGTTGTGGTGGTAATTTTATCTGGGAAACTTCTTAATCTCGGGTTGGAATTATGATAATTTTTCCATCGGAAATATCATGTCAAGTAAAAATAAGAAATACACCACCACAATGATACACATTTTTCTTTGATTACATATTTTATCAACAATGGCCTCAGGGTGTGTTATCACCATTCCCACAATTGAACTTTCTCAGAATAACAATATAAGGTCGCCAGACTATTTGTAAAGAATGTTCTAGAATCTTTAAGAAAATAACTGAGTTGATATAATACGTTGCCCTTTTTTTCAGTGTCACTATTTACAGTCAACAAACCAAAATGTCAGTGTCTGTGGAAAGATCAGTGATTGTCACCTTCAACATAGGTGCGATTCTCACGTCCACATGACCTCAGTTTTTTTTATTTTTTGGTTTACGGATATATTCCCTGAAACTAGTTCGGTGGTTGCAATGAAAACACATTCCCATCAGTGACGATCTTTATTATTCATTTAGGCCTAAAGGCTGGCTACATTGGTGATGACCAATATACAGAAAAAATATGTCCTTGGCCTGGCAGCTTGACACTGTGTTTTCTTGGGATTGGGCATCATCTACCCTGTTATCCAAATATAATTACATAGTGATACCAACAGAGTTAATGCCAAGGTAGCTATCACTTTCTTCTTAGCAAACTCACAGCCCTAGAAATTCATCATTAGCAATAAAGACGACTGATCGGGTAAAACAATAAAACCCCACGAAGGTATACATTAAGATTGACACTAAGTAGCTAATGTACCAATACTAACAGAGGAAAATGTTCCCTTTTCTTGTGAAAGCAATGGCGATAATTACTGCCTTGGGAATGAGATGATGGCCCATCAGCTCCTACCATGATAAACCAGGTAAATAACCTCCCGCAGCAAAATACTGAAAATGGATTGCACTACCTCGTACCCTTTTTAGTTATCATATTGGAGAATGGTAACAGGAGGGACCACATGCATAAGCCATGAGACTATTCCAGTTCTGAGGGACGACAACAGGTGTCACTTGAAGGTCAGAAACAACATGTTGAACCAGTACACAAACTGGTCAGAGTGGGTACTGTGTTTTTTCTACATCAACCCTGACATTGGACTAGACCTACTCTTCAAATCGCCTGGCTACTTACCAACTCTTTGTTCTTAAAGAAAAACTCAGGGCTTATTAGCCAAAGTATGATATATACTGACATATTGATACTGATACTGATATATCAACACAGACATACACCTGGCTGCACTACATGTAAATGTATGACCCCTTTGCTTCTTGAAGAAAGACGCAAGGGCTACTAAGGACTATTATATACTTGGCTTATTTGACATGAGTCAAAATGAGAACTTACCATCACTAAATGCTGTAATAATAAGCTTGAAACCTCTCCCTTTTTCGCCCGCCTCGTCCGACCTGAAAAACAGAAGACACAATCGGTCATTTTTTGACAGTCATATCGAATTTCTCCATCATGGCAATATCAATACAAGACAAAGGTAAGCTTTCTGCAAAGAAGGAAGTTTAAAGATTTGACACTCTACTGATGCAGCCATTCAATCCCGGCCTTAAAACAGACCTCTCAGCTGCTGATATTGAACTCTATCCTCTGGTGATGACCTATGATACCTGAAGCTTAGAAATTGACAACTAGTTGACAAGTCATCAGGATACCTATAAAGAACCAATCTTTCTGGGAGTGTATCACCTGCTGGCATTCTGACACATTGGTCACCCATCACGTCCCTGTCGCCCATTAATCAAACGCTCCTCATAGCTGATCAATAAACAGGTGATAGACACACCTGTATTCCGTTGTTGGCAAGTGATTTATTCCTTCTGGGCATGAGCGCATTTGCCAAACATGGTGAAACACTTATCTGGAGGGGAACTTCTGTTGAATAGAATTACTGGAGAGAGGACCATGATTTGATGATGAGCGCTGAAACCATATTTACAGCCTTTTCATGAATTCAACAGCTCAAGAACTGTATAAGACACGATGAGCATGCAAAAGGTATCTGTGTTATCTGCACAGGTTACTCATCCAAAACACAACTGTGCTTAACTTCCAGCTCAGAGGCAACGTTGCTTAACTCCAGCTCAGAGACCAACATTGCTTAACTTCCAGCTCAGAGGCCAACATTGCTTAACTTCCAGCTCAGAGGCCAACTTGGCTTAACTTCTAGCTCAGAGGCCAACGTTGCTTAACTTCCAGCTCAGAGGCCAACTTGGCTTAACTTCCAGCTCAGAGGCCAACTTGGCTTAACTTCCAGCTCAGAGGCCAACGTTGCTTAACTTCCAGCTCAGAGGCCAAAATTTGGCTTAACTTCCAGATCAGAGGCAATTTTGCCCAACTTCCACCTCAGAGGCCAACTCTGCTTATTCCAGCTCGAGGCCAACACGCCAACCACTAGGCAATGACAGAAATCCTATAGATGGCCTGCAAAGTTAGGCCGTGCCTTAGGGGTACAGTACACTAGTATTGTTTTGAAAAAAATTCCATCAAGATTCTGTTTTGGAGTCAACTACATGTATGGCGGCAGGAGATAGTAGGCAATTACAGGAAAAGAGTTTTTACAGAAAGTTGTTATCCAAAGAAGATCTCTAAAGATTAAGACTATTGTTTGAGATGGGCAACCAGCTGGGAATGGAGACAAGAAATGGACAACCATCCTATTATATTATTCCTTTTCAACTCCGTCATTCCTTTGGGAAGTACCTTATCAAGTATCTGCATATCTGTTTATGCAACAACAAGAAGTTAAGAGAGGGAATAACATCCAAATATCAAGCCTGAAACACCTCTTGGAAAGATCCATATCTGGTAGATTATCCACATTGATAAGTATGGGAACATGTCAAGCTGCAACAGATAACACAATTATCTAACATCTTGGTGCTAGAGAAGCATTCGGATTATTCTATAAGAAATCTATCACAAAATGTGAGTACTGGGTGTGACTTCTGCCGCGGAGAAATAGTGGTACTTTATTCGAACATCTTATTATGATATGATAGTGCAGGTATAGAAGAGTCTGGGTAGGTAGACGTGCTTCGTCTAGTTTGTAGTCCTCCAAATCATTACCAAGGTTATTACTCCTCCAACATGTCCAAAGCTTTTTGCTGGGGCCTATTTCTTTCATGAGAATAAAGTTTCCTAAATAAACATGTCCAAAGTGCACTTAGGACTGGTTCAGTTCCATCAGTCTTCTCTTCAAAATGTTCCCGATGGTACACCACATCAACCAGTTGATAGCAAGCAAGCTGCTGCTAGAAGCAATGGCGGATGCATTTTGTGCAGCTTATAGAGCTTCACCACGGCAGAATTCTCTCTTGGGGTGTTAACGGACTGGCCAATAGGAGCTGTCAGTGGGTTGACCAATAGGTGTCATTACGGTCCAATTCAATGCATATAGCGGACCCATTCATTCTTGATCGAGCACCAATCACGTGGATTTTCCTTTGTATTGGTCCGCTAGAACTCTGCTGCCATCTTTTGGCAACAAGCACAGCTAACTGGTCCTATTGAAAGGCACCATGACAGGCCACCAAAGAAGCTTAAACCGAGACATTTCATTACATGAGAAATCAACAGTCCAAAACCTAACTGTGTTGAGGGAATCACGAAGCCGCAAGGAACTCATTTCGCCAGATCCGTAGTGATGCCATTCACCTTTTGCTGAAACCTACCACAGCGAACCCAGCAGCAGGCAGGGACACGATGATATGCTCTGATTGGATGATTCATACCGGAACCCATTCACAGGAATCCCACGAGCAGGCCCAGTTGATCCTCTGCGTAATGGTTCGTTCACCTCCCGGTGCCAGGTTAATTCGATTGTTGCCCCAACTGTTTGATGTCTGTTTGCGCATCGGTGGCAAGATGCATCTGAAGACATTCCACGAGTGACTCACAAGTAATGTCTCTGGGACATGTTATGTAATTGTCTCTGACTGTGCACTGTTGTGTTTGATATTGGAATTTACTCTGGTTTGTGGATAAATTGATGAATTCTGAATGACACTTTGTGTCTTGTATCAGCCTCATGGGTGTGGGTTAGGGTGTCAAATTATTAGTTTTATTCAGAATCTGAATATCAATACACGTTACACACCCAATCTCATCTTACGCGGGTTATTTATGATAAATGGGAAACTTAAGGCAGCTGGATGCAACGATTCAACTCATGCTGGAAAAAAAGTGAATTTCCATCTACTTTTTCCATTCAGAATGATATTGCATGACAATAAAACTTGCACCAAGTTGTATGCAAACATTGCAAATCTTCTGCACAAAAGTCTTTATCACAATGTCAGATTTGTATTTGCAGTAGATTTTTTTGTCAGGGACGAAGTCATAGCATTATAGGCCCTGGTGAGTATGGAAGGGGCCATCTCAAGCTACTCATGTTCCTCAGTTCGATGGGGTCTTTTACTTGCCCTTGCAAAGGCACACGGTACAAGGCACCACGGCTTGTCCCATGCGATGGGCTGAAGAGCCAGGGATGATTAATCTCATATGGCCTGGGATTCGAACTTAGGACCTGCCGCCTGCAAAGCGGACATGATACTAGGCTATCAAGGCTCCTCGACAACGCTAGATGGTCCACAAGCTTGACACTAGAGGGCACTGCTCTACGGATGTATTTTTCTTCACCCAAAGGGAAACTACATTGTGTCCCTTCTTTTGTTTCGACGTCTGAAGAACAATCAGATCTTGATCACAGACACTGACAACAAAAAATTTCTGCCCCTCCAGTACCTTTTAGAAAAGAATACAAATGTACACAAAACATGGAAAAAAACATATTAATTAGTTACCCCTTCTAAATGAAACAGAGTAACTAGTTGCAGCCAAATACATTATGCGTCTCCCAAGACCCCAAGTCAGTGAAAGTTGTGAGGAAGACCTGACAAACTTAAACAAGGGATTACTTAAAATGGACTGTATACAGCTGATGTCTCCCCTGAGTCACATCACCACGGCGGGGCATCGCTCAGCCTGGCACTTTACCTAGCTTGGCAACGGAAAAGGTGCCAAGGAAACACTGGGCGAGTATTAAACTTTATGAAGGTGTGACTGGAGGGAGGTGTGAACGCCATTGGAGAATGTTGAAGTTTAACGTTAAACATTAAGTTTGATGTAAATTTTTATTCTTCCTTTGCTTTTAGGCAAGTGAGGACAGGTTAGTTCTTTGAAACCAACATCGAGGGAGGCAACATGGTGTGGGAGGTGGAACATCAGTCACTGCAGAACAGGCCCAGCCTGTCGGGTGTGCTTGTTTTGTATTTGATTTTTTTCCAAGCCAAAGCATTGTCGGCACTGGTACATGGAAAAGAGGCCACCTCAAGCCCCTCACTTGGATGGGGTCTTTTATTTGCCTTTTACAAAGATACCACAGCATACTGTCCAATACGATGGACGTGAAGAGCCAGAGATGATTAATCCTCTTGCCAAGGCTGGATTCGATCTCTGGACCTGCTGCTTGCCAAGCAGATGTGACAACCACATGACTATTGAGATCCTGTCATGGCTGGTATTCATAAAAGTTAGCAAATGTTTTTACTTAAGATTTGCACAGCGCAGTGTCCAATGTAAATGTACTACAAAATCTAAAGTAAAAGCATTTGTTAGCTTTTATAAATATCAAGCCAATGTCCTCCCGCTGTTTGTTAAAAAGAGTCCAAACTATCCACAGAACAAATGTTATTTCTGACAAACATCTGACAAAAGACAAATCGAAATTTTTTATCATTCACCAGTAGATAGTCCTATAATGTATCATTTTGATATGACCAATCTGTCTTTCATCAGCGCCACAGGATTGAGAACATCATCCATAGACACCCTGTAAATTTCACAGACTTCCAAAAGAAAGAGATAAAGTTGCAATATGGAAAAAAAGATGTCGGGATGAGACCTCAAAGAAACCTGACTCCTTCCATTTACTGGCGATACCTCATTATTGAGAAGCATCAAATGTTCGATAGTTCTTTTGTGCCAGCATAACCTGTACCGGCATTGTTCATGCCCGCAGGGATTCCCCCGCCAGCATAATGGCTATTGTCTTACTTTGCTGCGAGTCATAAACAAATGGCTCCAGGGTACTAGTAGTGCTCTCCGCAGATGCTAGGTGGCAGCAGTGTATTTCAGATTTCTAGACGCAAAGGTTTAAGAGGATCACGAATACCAGCTTTGTTCAGTTGGTCATTGGAACGCTTGTTACTGTACGTGTATCGCTGGTAGCAGCCAACTGCGTATTTGCATATGACAACATGAGAATGGGGGGGGGGGGGGNGCAAAGGTTTAAGAGGATCACGAATATCAGCTTTGTTCAGTTGGTCATTGGAACGCTTGTTACTGTACGTGTATCGCTGGTAACAGCAAACTGCGTATATGCATATGACAACATGAGAATGGGGGGGGGGGGAGTGAAGGTATCGAAATAACAGCCAGGGGCCGGTTGCACAAAACTCATGTTAGCGCTAACATGGTGTTAGCGCTAACTTTTATGTTAGATGACGTCAAAATCCATTGTTATTTTACGTCATTTAACATGATGTTAGCGCCAACATCATGTTAGCGCTAACATGAGTTTTGTGCAACCCAGCCCAGATATGCACAGATTTTAACAACGTAAACTTATGTACGTTGTTGACTCTATAATCCAAGAAAGTGGACACCTTTGATATAGAACTCAAAGCAGGCAGCTTTCATCTTTATTGGAAAAGTATTCACTTCTGTTCAGGAAGAGGGACTAGAGATGAGTATCAACAGAAGAGTGTTAGCCTGTCAGATGATGCCTTTACAAGGTACAAAGGGAAAGGGTTAAATCAAATTGTTGCTGCGATCATGTGCTGTATCTACAGCTCAACATGACATAAATGGGGAAGCTAGATGCTTGTAGACAACATTCAAGGCAGCAAGCAAAGTCCTGTGATGATATTTCCACCAAGCAAGGATAATTGTTTGATTATTTACAAACGAGCTTGAAAGAATGTCCTCCTCTTGTCCAGTAATACCACAAGGAACCCTTTGCTTTTGGTCCAATATGCCCAATCTCAGTGTGAAAAGTTACAAGGGTGCTGAAGGCACAAAAGACCACAAATCCAACGCCAACTGATGCCGCGTTTTGAAGAGTGCATAAACCATGGTCATTTTTGTGGACCAATGTAGGCACCACCAAGTAATCAAGAACTTGAGGGAGGCAACATGTCAAACAAGCAGTGATGACGACGAAGATGATGATGATGATGAACCCAATGACAACAGCACCACAAGAAACATAACCACAGCAACATGACGTGTGAATTTTCACTAACACCGCACACGCCTCTCCTCTCCCTGTCTCTACCCTGTAACCAGAGTCTGCACATCCACGTCTGCCCTTGCATTGTCACTCCGAACATCCCCCAGGAAGTATTCCATCAATGGGGAACCCCACAGGGGCAGGGCCCGGAGGCATGGTTAACCCACTGAACTCGCATCAGCGACAATACACTTAAGGAGTGCAGAGGGCAATGGTAGTGTTAATGTAGAAGTTGGTTGGCAACCAAATCATTTAGCTTAATCAATTTGGACACTTTTCTTGGGATCCATAAGGTTGAAAATTCCCTGCACTTATGCTGTTCTATGGTTGGAAGTACAGTGGTACCATAGCAGACCTGCAGACAGATGAGGGATGTCTGGGTCTCAACTGCATCCCTTTGCAGAGGACGCAGAGGTTTACACGTACAGTGAGTCTTGATGACATTCCGCTGATTTCAAAGTTAAAGTTTGGTGGTCATATCGACAACAGCAGAGGTGTCATCCAACTCCACACTTTCTGGTCTATCCTGAAACCTCTCAGGATGACTTGGTCAGATGACAGAGCTATTCCAATTTACACACCTGGGTGGAGTGAGACAAAGTAGGCAAAGAGACCTGCCCAGAGTCTCCTCCTGGGATTCGAACCTGGGATTTCATTATGGCGAGACAGAGACCTGTGCCTCCAGACTAAGTGTCTTTGGGTTCAGACTATCTGTCAGGAGGTCCCAGGCTTGTATGCTGCTGCTGTCGGAACGAGACCCTTGGTATACCTCCATGCTTTTATTGCTGTCAGTGTGATGAAACCAGGTGAAAAAGGGACATTTGGTGCTGGCAGCATCAATGTTAATTGCACTGATCTTTGATGCAAAGAAACATTCAAATATGAAAAGATGCAGTTCAGTGGTTGCACATGTACACCATCCAGCTGTGTGACACAACCAACAACCACAAAGTAAAAGTATTCCCATAGCACATACCCACAACCGTTCCTTTCGACTGTGGTACAAAAATTCAGTTTCTTAATTGAGAGCTTGGAACACTGAGGAAAAAAACTCGTTCATTCTGCACACTGCATCCAGTGAAATTGAATTACCAACCAACCTTGTAGAAAATATGCAAAATCTGCCAAAGGCAAATTGGAGTAACAAAGCAGGAGAGTTAACAATGCCTGCAGGCTGGTGCACAAGACCACGGAGAAACTCAAGGGAGAAACTGAAAGATACACAGCATTCTTAATTTTTAGTTTCAAGCATTTGGTCAAAACTTGTGTAGTGCATCTACGTATTTGATGACTGTATTGGGTGAAGGAGAATAAATTCATATTCCTGGTAGGGCAGCACTTTTAGAAATAGGCCCTACCAATATTTCTCGCTATGGAAGTTCTCAATCATAGATCCTGGCTCACAGAAAATGCTACCGTTGATTCCTGACCTCAGCAACTTCAAAGCGGTTCCACACTCGGCACAGATCTTGAAAAATCCACAGGTTTTCCTATGACTTGTCCTCATGGCACCGGGCCATGACGTCCCTGACACATTCTATTTTCCCCGAAAGTAGAATTTTAGTGCTCTTGGTGCTGTCAAGGGTTCATTTTGGCAAAGATTGATTTTCTGTTACAAGTCTATAAACGTTAAAGTACCAGCAGGCTGTAACGTTATGAAATCTAAAGTCATCACCAAGACACGCAAAAGTCCATGAACGTCTTCGCAAGGAACTCTTAAATAGAAACTGCCTATAGTCTGACCATCCAGTGTTCACTGTCAGTAGACGCCCAACTAAGGATAATGATCTGATATGTAGGAAATATGAAACGTATAAAAACATAATAGGCATTGAGCACGGAGGTATCATGTGGCACAATACATGATGTCTCATCCTCAATATGGACACTTGGCTACTTCTCATGGAGTCTGAAAACGCTGGGGAAAAACTCTGATCTGAGAGCCAAGAGATACACAACCAATTTGTATGGGCACCATGCGTTATACTAGAAATGTATCCAACACTGGACAACATCCTGTCGGAGACACTTACAGTTACTGAATTTGGGGCAATTGGCGCTGATGCAGTCCGCACAAGTGCAACTCCTTACAACCAAGTGGGATGAAGCCGTGAAGTGCTGCGGCTGCGCCACACTTGACATATATTTTCAGCGGAGCCATTCAAGGTTTTTACAACTTGAAGGAAAAGTGCCTGAAATAGGAGGTTTTCATGTTCTCTTTGCCTCTCCATTCAAATCATGTGTTTTGAAAGTGAACAGCAAACACCAAACCATCAAGGCTTGATGCCTGGTCAAGATGCTTAATCTCAACTTGACCCAGGACCAATAATGCCTCGGCTTTGGTCCTGGCGCATAGGTGTGCCGTTTGTTGTTCAACTCGAACATTCACACAACCCATGTCAAAGGCTTGTCCCGTAGGGAGTTACCCAAAGATGGTCAGAACCCATGATCAAGCAGGCCAACCCGGATGATGGTGGTGGTGCTGGGGGAGGTGATATCAGATTATGACAAGAATACTTCTGGCTATTTTACCACAACAGTAGGACCATCATAATGAAAAGTATCATCGGCAGCTCCCAAAAATACCACGACAGGCAAAATCACTGAAAACAGATTGCTGGGCCTCCTTACTCTGAAGAAACCTGGTCGGCAAGCCTAGATGACACCTTTTTGGTGACAAAATTGAAGAATTCTGAAGCAACTCGTACTAAACGTTGACTGTTGGTAGGACGCCATCCTGATGTCTCCAAAACCAGAAGAAAAGCAACAAAACAACCAACTCTGTAATTGCCAGACGCTGGTATCGATCTCCTTACCGCCGCTTGATGGAAAGGGGAATATCCCTCAGGAAATAGCCA
Source organism: Notospermus geniculatus (assembly GCA_002633025.1). Classification (NCBI taxonomy): domain Eukaryota; kingdom Metazoa; phylum Nemertea; class Pilidiophora; order Heteronemertea; family Lineidae; genus Notospermus; species Notospermus geniculatus. The sequence continues at coordinate 22,815 of NMRB01001807.1, read as the reverse complement.
GCGAGCAATGTGTCAAGTAATTAGCGCACAGGAAGTCAAGTTGAAATGATAGCCTTAGTTTGATGTTGGGCTTTGCTGGTCTCTGATGTGGTGTCCAGGAGCCTTGATCTGAATGTAACAGCAAGTTAATGAGGTGCGGAGCAACCGGCATCAGATTCCAATCGATGATTGACTCGCTCCGATGACACCTATTGATTTTGTTCATCAGAAATCAGAATGAATATTGGGGATGTATCACCTGGGTGTGATGGGAGAGGAGGATCGAACACTCAGTTATAACTGGAACTTGACGTTTTGAAAGATGTAGTGATGAACAATAAAACCTCAATTCAATGAAGATTAGGGTGTTCTGGAATCTCCAGGGTGGGCCAGAGAAAGTGTTCATCGAACAATAGGAAAACAATAGAAATAGAACCAAAGAAACGAGCAAATCCAAAATGTGATATTCATTTGCTCGTTTCTTTGGTTCTATAAATGTACATCGCTACCAAAGCTTTAAAACAATAAATGCTATTGTTCGAGGGACACTTTCTCTGGCCCATTCTGTAGAGGTAAAAGATGCAGTTTCCAAACCTTCGCACAGATCACCTGTAGGTACCTCAAAACAAAGTTTGAAGATTCTAGCTGCATCCACTGAATGCTGAAAGCAAGGCTGGAAAGCAGGATTGTGGTGATTTTCTATAAGGTAATTGAGGTTTTGCATGCTTCTACCACTGGACAGAGAAAACAGAAGCAATCAAAACTTTGTGTTCACATGCCCCCATCAAAATATATACCTTCTCAAGAACGCAATAAACACCTCAGGCTACAAATATGGCTTTGATAGCTGGAGACGGCCATGAAGATCACAAGTTGAAGAATAAAGAGAATGCTACCACTGGCAGCAGCTGCACGAAAACGATACCATGCTGAAATTTTGATACCCACACAACATACACCACGGCATGAAATTTAAGTTCACGGCATTATCGATTGCAGTACGTCTCGTCCCGTAGCACAAAGGATAACCTTTTAAATTCCATCCTTATTTTTAGCATTAGAGACCCGTCTATTGAAATACAGCTATTAGCAATTGGTGCTAGAAATTGTACCAACGACAAAAGGAGCTACATCTCAAGACAGGCACCTTTGTACCGCGAACAAAGATGTCCTCGAAGTCAATTGAGGCTGTCACAACATTCTGAGGCGCACTTGCCAGCGAGTAACACCCGAATCAGACAGGGCATCATGCGCAATTGCACTAATCTGCAGTAATGAGCGGGGAGGGGAAGTTATGCAATAGTTTGAACAAGGGTCGTGCGAATTTATTTTGCCACAGCTCAATCTCCAATATTGCTATAGAAATGACATGAAAATATACACCCTCGGTTAGCATGCACCAAATTCCGCTGTGAAAACTCCACCCCAATCCATTGCTGAATTGGTGAGGTGGTTGGTATACTCCATTACAAGGAGTTTGATACTTCGCCACAAGGTTGCCACTTAGCCAGTACTATTTTTCACTTCAGGGATCTCTACTAGAAAGTACCCGAGGAAGACCTCGGTTGGGGTCTAAAATTTGCGAAATTCGGAGACGACTTTATGTTTACTATCACCACTACGTTGCAATGGTTTACTCTGACATATTTAAGAAGTGTTGCAATTTGGTTCGTGAAAATAAACTTCTCTGAAGCATGAGGTTTCAGCGAATGTTCCCAAGGCCTACAGGCCACTGACACGCTAACTTTAGGTGAACCGGCCTTCGCCTTGCAGTTAAAATTCAAACCAGGAAAAGCAAATCACGCAGTTAATTTCAGCAATGTGATTCTGCCATTTAAGCATGAGGTTTCAGCGAATGTTTCCAAGGCCTACAGGCCACTGACACGCTAACTGGCCTTCCTTCCTGTTAAAATTCAAACCAGGAAAAGCAAATCACGCAGTTAATTTCAGCAATGTGATTCTGCCAACCACCAACTGGGCTGATGAAATCTCCACCCATTACACAGACAGCAACACAAGCTGTTAAATGGATACATATGCTCGAACAACCCTGTATCGGGTAGGTTTCCCGCCCCCAGAGGAATCAAAACATTATACAACACCAGTAGGAGCAAACTACATATGTTCTTTGATTCACATTTCATCCTTGCCTTCGCACGCAGAAGTGTTGCATCCCATGAGAACTAGAATCGTTACATCTGATGGCAAGTTTTGAATTTTTCGCCCCATCGATGAACATGTATGTTATTTACTCATGCAAAACCACAGCATCGTATATCACAAACAGGTAATGTATTGGCTCAATCTGCAAAGTAATGTAATAATGAGTATTTGGAACATATTAAAGATAATGTATCATGACTTCATTGTTTAAATTTAATGTTTGTAAACATTGATGTTTACATTATGTTACTTTGGAATTTTGGGATATGCCAACCCAACAAATTGAATACGTTTGATATCAAAAGAACTTCTAGAGGGGCATGCCACCAACAATTACTCATAAGACAAAGAAAGACTGGACACAAACAAACAAGTAAATAAACAATATGGCCTGCGAAAATACTTGTGATACATTATCTTTAATGTTGCATCCAAGCACTTGCCCAAAATAATCATCAGTGCCAAGATCACTTCTTATTGCCAGATTGCATGAAAATACTGAACAAGTGATTCTATTGTAGGATTTGTTGACAGTGAAAGGACCATGACAACTTATGCCTTTCATACGAAGATCCTATTTTCTCCACGAAATGTGTTGTCCAGGTCCATCTGACCCCGCCGCACCTCCTTCTTAAACAAGGACGTGTAACATCCAAGACATTGTGATAATGTCTTTATCACGACGGCTACTGAGAATGCGTATTGAAATTCAGTATCGAAGTGAGGAGGCATCTTCATTCCAATAATAGCCTCTCCATGTCACTGCGTGTCGCTATTGTCAGGGGACACAAACCTGACAACTCATCGGCACCTGGCGGGGTATAGAACTGTTGAAATTCAACTGGACAAAAGTCCTTGTTGGTCCGTCGCACCATTCACCACATGTCTATTTGTGAAGATGGCTGTCGAAGACGGGACGACAGCTCTCCGATTGATAATACAAACTGAACCTAATTGCTATCCTCATTTCAAAAAGGGGTTTTGTCATCAGTAATTGTTCTCTTGACATGACATTAGGGGAGAATCTGGACAAGAACCTGGGCAGCGATGGATGGCACCTAATCTATCTTTATAATCAGACAACATCCCATTCCCAACCTTTCCCGATGACTGCAAGTTGAATTGAACAAGGTCAAATCACACAATGTGACCAATGCCATTTGTGCCCCGAGTGAAGGTGCCTGGACTCTCATAGTGAATATTAAATAAAGTCAAAGAAGCTTTTCGCAAAACATAAAAGGAAAAGGAAATTGCATTAGAAAATGCAACAAAACACCTTGACTATGTATACCCTTGGTACAACTGGAGAAGTGAACAAGTGGCAAAGGAGCTAGTTCTTTTTTTCTCTGTAAATTACTTATTGTGAATTGAATAGCATGAAGATTAAGAAAAAATCAATCCTTTGAATATTTTTTTTGCTTACTTCATGCGTACAACAGAAGGTTCTCCCAAGAGTGATTACTGGTAGAAGAGATAAAAAGAAAGAAAAAAGATTTTTTCTTCAAATCTGGTAAGTATTACAGAGTAGACACCAGCTGCATTGGAAGATAGAAGTTCAAGGGTCTGAGAAACTGGATCCAGCCAAAGTGCCACGTTACTGGTATATGACTACCTTTAGGCCTAAGACAATATTGGACAACTATAAGTGAATGCAGGAAAAGTTTGAAACATCACGGAGTCTTTGCTGTCACACAGAGTCAGTTAACAATTTGGAAAAGCCCTGACTAGAATCCAAACTCCACATCCCTTCAGAAAGGGAATGATGCCTTGATGTTCCCACTGTATTTGTCGCCAGCCTACCCAATGAGGATTTCCTTTATGGCCCTTGGCCCATAAGGAGAAGCAATGTTCACTGCGGTCATGAGCTGGATGGATGAGCAGCAAAGACAAATACAACTGCCACACGGAAAGCGCAAGTTTCATATCGTTGAAACTTCCAGTGGCTTTTTCATTGATTAAGCAGAAAGAAAAACACCAGTATCATGTTCCCCTAAAGCAGATCTTCACAAAGTACAGTGTTGCCATCAAGAACCATTCCTTTTCTTCGTACAGGTGAGAGAGTCAGTGCACTCATCAAAACATTCTAAAAGTAGGACATTAAAACCTGAAAAAATAACAAGTATTTTCGGTTCAAGGTTCTGTAAAATGCAACAAGCAACAAACGCAGCATTTGCACATCATTATAGCAAAGTAAATGTTGCCATAACCAATGGAATGTAGGCAGCCTTCGGAGGTGTGAAAACATATCCGTCGATCACAGGGGGAGCAGTTGTCAAGACGGCATGATGCCTTGTTAGTATAGCTTCTCCGAGGATTGCTAGGAGCTAATTTGCAACGACCAACAGTTAGTGTAGCAGATACAGCCTATTAGTTCAGAAGTGAGAACTCCATGACATCCGATGTTTTTCAATGTCTTAACCCTTGGTGGAAATATGGATTCTGCTGCTGTGTTGTGTTGGCTTCCAAGTCAAGAACTGTTGGCAATGTTTTATCGATGAAACAACCCTCAATCGATGCAAACTACTGTTATGTTGGCTTCAAAGACAAGAATTGTTGGTTATGGTAATATTTTTATCGATGAAACAACCCTTCCCGAGATGTCAACTTCTCACACCTTTTGGTACAACATAAAACTGAAAATGTATACAAACAAACTCACAAAAACCACAATATTGTGGCCAAATTTGTAACTCTTTTTCAGAATATGTCATGGTACCCAGCATCATTTTTCTTCATTTTCAAGTTATTGAATGCACATTACCATGGCGACAGTAAATTTACCTCGTCAAACTTTGGTGTTTTATTGAGAGAAAGATGACCAGGCCGTGGATGAGGACAACGCAGGATATCGTACAGGATTTCATTAGAATGTGTACTGAAACAGTCACCAGGCAGGAACCGAATGACTCAGAGAGACGAACACATGTTAATTGTTCCCTACAATGTTCAGGAATGGTTAGATTGAGTTTGACAGATAATTTGATTGCGAGTTGGTCAATAATGATTAATAATGAAATACACATCCAGTCACTCATGTCCAGGGTGATGCGACCGTGATGATCATCTGGAACATCGAGTTGTTGTGTGCTGATGGGAATTGCCTGAAGAAGTAAGTTGTTTAGAAGGTTAGATATCAAGCAGACAATATTGAGGAGTCATATTGAAGCTAATATCTAGGACACGTTGTAACTGTGGCTAAAACTACTGACACAACAATGAAAGACTTTACTGCCTTTAGAGGCCGCCTTTTAGCGGTCCTAGAACGTCACAAAATTTGACATCATTATGGATGACGTTGTGGTGTGCATTTCTTCCCTCTGACGTCAAATGCCATGACGTTCTAGAACCGCTAACTGGTGGTGCCCTCTAATGGCAGTGGGAAGTCTCCCATTAATCTCTGTGAGTGGGCCATGGCCTCTATGCTGGGGTGCGACTGCATCCAAGAAACTGATACTGCCTCTGTTGGTCCATCCTGAAGAAATCAGGTCCTCTTAGCATCCCTCCATGACCTTGTGCCTTCTCGCTGTGCGGCAGGCTGGGATTGATGCCAAGGACCTATTTCTTCAGAATGCTAGTAATTGTCAGCCCCTTGTGTATGTCAGAACTGGGCATGCGCAATCTTAGGCAGTCCACCTTATCACAAAGAACTATAATACTTTTGCTGTGCATGGATCAATTTTATAACTTGAAGATATAATCAAAGGGTGACATTTCTTCTGCAATCACAGAAAAAATTTACGTCAGAATTTGCAACTACCGTACCCTTGAGCCAACATCATGTAAAGTCAACTTCAGCAAGAAGTAATGACTAAAGTGACTGCCTTGACATAATTGAATGTTCCCGTAACACTTAATCATTCAATCACTTATTCCAGTTGATTGGTTTCCCGTCCCAATGCAGTGGGCTATTGACCAATAATAGTAATCTCCACCAGGCAGAGAATTTCCAAATTCCCCATCGTCGAGATATTGTTCCATTACTGACAGCCCTGTGAAATATCGGAAAATGATTTCAAAATACGTCACCAGATTGATCTGCACCATTGAAACTTGGTCGGTTATGACATGAATCTTCGATACGGGGTCACACGCTGTCAAATGTTGCAAAGACCTGTGCCGATATCGCTAACCAGTGGCAGGCAATGTGATGAAAGTCAATCAGAGACAAGAAGCAAGGAAAGCGTTTCGGAGCGAATAGGCACAATCCATCTGTAAAGACTGGGGATTCCTTTCGACAGCCATGGCAGACTGATCCCCAAGGTGAGAAGAAGCATTCACCACTTTGTCAAAAACATTACATTCGAACAAGAAGTGTTAACTTGCTTTAAGGGGGCCCGATATTGCCACTTTTTCTCGACAGCCGGCGCCACCGGCAGTGATTGCATCATTCTCCAATACCATAGTTTTGCCTTTCACCCCAGTGTTGGAGAATATATGATTACAATACAATGCATACACGTGGATACCCTAGGAACAAGGGTCGAGGTTGACAAGTGGTTGTTTTAACAACATTGTCAATAGAGGTCTCCCTTAACGCAGGTATGTTTAGTGCAGGATAGGGAAGGAAGACAGTGCCTCTTTAAGTTTTCGGTATCAGGGTTTGAAGCAGAAATTACTTTGGTACCTTAAATTTGGATTTTATTTCAGGGGGCCCTGCAGCATCATCAACCTAAGCATTGTTGTTATCTCAATAACTAATGCATTGCTCACTCTGTCCAGTCATCTATTAGAGATCCGCTGCCGTGCTCTGCCTGCAGTCCGTAGGTTACCTTTCCTGCTGAGAACAAAATGAGTAGCTCAAGGATAATAGTTCACTGATCCATGGGATTCCGTCTCCAGCCAAGTCCATCAGTGAACTAAGTCTACGCTATCACGGCTCCAATGCCTAAATCCATCGAGTTAGTGCCCTACACATTTCAACTGATAACACTATTACCAATCAGAACGTGTGATTTCCTGGGATCACATTGGCAGGATGTTATGGTTCCGCCGATCGGCTCACTTAGATTCACTGAGTGATGATGGCTTACTCATACAGAAAAGTCTTCAAAATGGCCTTGACTCTTTTTCACTTAGTCCAGTAGGGGCCTACTTGCCATTGTATTTTTTCAGAGAGAATGGGGTGATGTGCAGCCAGTAGGTACCTGGACAGTCATAGTTCGTCTTCCGCCATTCAGTAGTCATTGTCATCATCATCATCGTCTGTAGCAGCAGTGCAACCTCCAGCAATCCTCACTTTGAAGACGGGTCCAAATCTTGCCCAGCAGCTCATACAAAATATGAGACAATTCCTCCGCAAAGTTTGTTCATGAAAGGGAAACTATTACTGAGAATGCAAGCAATTTTATGAAAAGCCCTGTCGAAAAAATTACTTCAAGATTTTTGATGAGCGGGCCAAAGTCTTCGTTTTTCCAACGAGAGTGGTTGAAACTATGTAACAACATGTTTACTGTCACTTCGCGCATCACCTCAGATGCACTGTCCGTAAAAAATACCAAGTTTTTTAAGACAAGGCTTTCCCAGGTACAATCTCTGACATGATGAAGAAAGATACTGAAGAGGTGCATGTTATGATCATTGAGGCCATTAACGTACTACCAGAACAGTTGGGAGTCCTTGTGTCCAAGACGAAGTGCATCACCTGCAAACTCCAGGATGCAGGATATATGAATGCTTCAACTTAACAGCAGGTAGTCGATTTTTTTCTCCTGAACACAGTCATTGTGTTTTTTACCACCGGTAGCTCTGTACTTGACAAATGTGATTACGGAGGAGCAGCCTCGGGTTACGGCCCTCGGGCATGAGAGCAAGTTCCTGTTACATGCCGTGGGGAACCGATCGCATGTTCACACGGGCAGTGCCATTGTTTTACACAGAGAAAACCAATTAGCAGGCACAGGCTGAAAGAAGTCTTGGCCATCTGATGAGACCCATGGAGCTTGCGTGAGATCACAGCTGATGCTGTCTCATGATGGTCAAGTGGAATACCCTGGGGTTCCCTAAAAATGCCACGTTTAGCAGTTTAAGGCAAATATGTCATTTTAGACCTTTGTGCACGGTCAAAAGCAGAATACAACTTTTTTAATGGAATGTTTGGGCCAAGAGGCGACTTGGACATTTTGGTTCTAAGATAGCATGCAATCTTACTGCTAAACAAAATTGACAATTCACCACTGCATGCAACCTAAGTCACACATCATACTGCAATTCCACCGGGCCCCGTACGATTTCCCCCACCCAGCGGCTTGCCGTGGATTTTAGAGACAGTAC
>NMRB01001806.1:106833-149678 GCA_002633025.1 Notospermus geniculatus | reverse complement strand
GTATATATACCCCTGTGGGTATATATACCGAGGGGGATTTTTATTTTTGTGTGTTTAACCCTAACCCTAACCCTAGTTGAGGGTTTTGTAACCCTAAGTATAACCCTAAATGAAGGTGAAAACACTAGATAGGGTTAGGGTTATAACCCTAGCTTTTACTATCTCGCGTCAAGTCCCTGTGCCTTGAAGGAATTAGGTTGACCGATCACCCTCAATGAATAATCGAGAGAACGGAAGATTATTACACCGAGGGGAACGGAAGAACGGCAACGCCCAGGTTGCGGTGTGGGCCTACAAGTAAAGATGTTTAGTTTGCAAGAGCCTTCGTTTGAGCTACTTTCCATCAGCGACTGCTATGGTGTTCTGTTAATTTCATCAAAAATTGTAAAAAGGACATCATTTTCGTCGTTATGGTGACGAAACACGAAGTACGAAATTCGAAATTCAACTTCATTTCCAGGACCTAATATCTGTGTATTCCTGGAGATGGTTGGTACCAGAAATGCCCCTGCTGCCAATGCGTCTTAGCATATCATGTAAGACCGAGAGAGTTATGGTGCATCTTGAATTTTGAAATTTCTACTTCGTATCTACGAAGTGGAAACGAAAGATAAATTTCGAAGTTTAATATACACCGTAACTCTATCGGTCTAATGTCATACGCTAAAGGACGCTCTTGCAGCAGGCGATATTTGTGGTACCAACCATCTCCTGAAATACATTACGTCATGGCAATGAAGTCCAATTTCGTATTTCGTACTTCGTTTCTTCGGATTTGCGAAACCTATTATCGTGAAAGGAAGTCACTACTTTTCATTGGCCTGCACAATAATCTCAAAATCCCGGAGGCTTGTTGGCGACCTTTCAAGAGACGTGTCGGCTGATATCTATTTCAGATCAATTATGATATGGACAACGAGACATGTAGGCCTACATGTATATAATAAGCCATCGCTCCACTCGGCGAACACATGGTGTTGGCACATGGTCTCCTTTCCACATCGTACGATCAGCGATAGGTAAAGCAACATAGAATTCTAGCCCGCCTCAGCCGCTCAGAAGACCAATCAGAACATACAGCTTGTACCCAGGAATTCAAAATTACCGGAGTCGAGGTTGACACCAGCAATAGCATTGCTAACGTGGATATCATTATATCAGCCGTCTTTGTCCCTTTGGCTGTGCCGTGCATAATATCTGTGACGGGGAACAGCCCATGTCGCGATAGTTGGCTTACGGATTACAAAACCCATTTGGATATCAATCTCATTGAGGTAAGCTTTCTAGTACAATCGTGGTTCAATACTTAACCGTTAAAAAATGTGTCGGAATCTCATTAGATATTCACTGTATAGTCTGCTGTGTGGTTTAGATAATAGTGTGTGCGTGCTGATATCGAAAAATATCGTCATTTCGCCGGTAGATAGAGCGCCTTCATGGTTTCAGGACTGCGTGTTATGTTGCATTGCAATACATACTGTCGCCTTCTCGAGCTGCAGCAGAAATATTGTAACCAACAGGAAGCTTTCATACCGGTGTAACAGAATCTAGTAATGTCCCCCGATATGTGGTGTCCCCCAACACCGAGGACTCTAGAGAGACAAAGACCCTTTATCCTGTGACAAACAATGCAGGGGGACATCAGGAAGATGGGGGCAGTAGATTCTATCGCACCTGTGCGATAGAAACTGCTGCTGCGTGTCGGCGATAAAGCCACTAAGTTCTTTTTGCTAACCTGCAGTAGGCAACCTGTCCTAGAGAATCGCAATGTCACCAAGCGTATATTCTCTGATACTTGTCTTTGCAAAGCCGTCGTTGACGCAGGTGAGAGATGCCAACTTGTTGGAGAGAAACACCAAACTATAAGCTGTCGCTGAGAACGGATCAGCAGAGAGCAGTGACATACCAACGTCTTGCCGGAAAGAAAGGACACTGCTGCCTTCTACTGAAGAGAGAAAACCAATATTCTGTCGTCGAGAACTGACAGTAGCCTACGTCCGTCTGCCGTAGACGGAGAGTAATATCAGTGCAACTATTGCTGAAGAGGAATGCCACAGTTGCCGCCAGCCGTAGCAAATGGTAGGTCTAGGCCAACCGATGAGAGCCTTCTCAGCAACACTGCTGCCTTGCCTTTCTTGACAATCCTGAGTATGAGTGGAACGAGAGAGGGAACAAATGAAAAATGTTGAAGACATGGCAGTGCAACGCTCCGAAGCTCCCCCCCCCCCTTTGCCGTCAAAAAGACCACGTATACACGACGCTCTGCAATGAGATACACCTATAGTGGTACCTTCGTTTTGTTTGGTGTAGTCTTATCAATGATGAAATATCTCATCACTGCCAGGTGCATTCTGTAGGCAATTGCTTTTACTTTTATTGAGAGCCTTTGTCTTTAAAAAATCTCACCACTTTGTCTTTACAAAATCTCACCACTGGAGAGATTTTGTAACGTTACACGATCTCTCATTGCTAAAAATAATGTTACAAAATCTCACCACTGGAGAGATTTTGTAATGTTACAAAATCTCTCATTGCTGAAAAATAACAATGTTACAAAATCTCACCACTGGAGAGATTTTGTAACGTTACAAAATCTCTCATTGCTGAAAAATAATGTTACAAAATCTCACCACGGGAGAGATTTTGTAACGTAACCAAGTCTCTCATTGCTAAAAATAATGTTACAAAATCTCACCACTGGAGAGATTTTGTAACGTTACAAAATCTCTCACTGCTGAAAAATAACAATGTTACAAAATAATAATAACGTTACAAAATCTCTCATTGCTGAAAAATAATGTTACAAAATCTCACCACGGGAGAGATTTTGTAACGTAACAAAGTCTCTCATTGCTAAAAGTAATGTTACAAAATCTCACCACTGGAGAGATTTTGTAACGTTACAAAATCTCTCATTGCTGAAAAATAATGTTACAAAATCTCACCACTGGAGAGATTTTGTAACGTTACAAAATCACGGCGGACATCAAGCTCCGATCCAGGGGGATCATCTGATGGCCTGTTTTCTCAATGCGAAGTCGCCATGAAAGCAATGCGGTGCATGGTTGCATCCATTGAAGGGTTGCTTTTCATCGCACACGCCATGTTTGAAGAGCACGTCCTGTAACGGATCCCTAATTCAAACGAAGATGGCCAAATCCTCATTCGGAACGACCTGAGGCGAACTGCTTATCTATCCACTCGGCGGCGCATTTCACCTCGGACACAAGTCGAAGGCAGCCTAGACTGAGTCACTCAGTCTCTTTCACGCATGCGCGAACTGCGCAGCATTACAGAGACTGAGACCAACCTCAACAATTTTTGTTACGAGAATACCGAAAATCTGGTACCGATGCTGATTGGTTGATTTTGAATCCAGCTGTTTACAGCCATGCTGATTGGTCATTGGGATCAGAAGATTGCAAAATGGCGGCGCTGTATCTAACGAACTTCAGTTCAGTCAGACAGAAGCAAAGCTTAGCAAGATCGCACCATGGAGGTCTTTCCCCGCAGCACTGATGATCTGATCCTCCATCAGTGACACTAAAGGAGATATACACAGGTCAGTTGTGTCGTCTTTATCGAGAAATTTGCCGAAGATCGATGCCGCCGGGCGGGAATGATCTCGCCATTGACGGGGCAGTCGTGCGCAAAGCAGCATCACAAAAGCTTTAGACGTTGTGGCCAGACCCTCGGTCTCGCAACCGAGGGTCTGGCTGCGCGAGACTAAAGGCAGCCATGTTGTTATCAACAAACCCACGTGACCGACCGTGGGACTATTTTCGCCGAATTTTGGCCTGCTAAGATATCCAACCTTATTTCCTGGATAAGTTGAGGCATATTATATATAAACTTACCGATATCTCACCCAATCTGCCAATTATTGATCAATAACGCAACGTTTTTTGCGTGCCCTATTTCGTTCATGCGCAGGGTGTGATGAGGCGACCGCATCCAAAGCCACAGAAACTCAAGGCAATCACTGCGCATTCAAGATGGCTGCCTTGGAATTGTGTCCGAGGGGAAATGCGAGCCGTCACGGAAATTGCCGAGCAGTTGCCTTCGGAAGTTCCGAATGCCAAATCCTCTGTTTGGAGGATGAATACCTTCTGGTTTTGACGACCTAGAAAAGTCACGTCAACCTTTGGAATGATTCCTGATATTCTTTGCTGAGAGGCCTCATGTGGGCTCAATAGAGGCTTTCAAGAATATGAAATCTACTGAAAGCAATATGTTTACCATCCACATGTGCAGCCCCAGGCCCCAGACGGGATTTTGATCGGCGAAACGACGCATTTTATGGTCTATGAACGAACCATTATCGTTGTACAGTCAGCAATCAATGACTCATTGATCGTCGTAACAAAACCCATTGGGGCAATTCGACTACTGATGATGAAGTGACTTTCGGAATCCTGTTGAAATTGCAAGGTGCGAAATAGTCCGTTTCAGCTGTCCCAGGGTCTAAGTTTTTACCAGGGTCAAGAAACAAAACCCGTGAGTCCTTATCAGGGTATCATGCTGAAGATGCCAATGAATCTACCTCGCGGGAGATTGCAACGAGTACAGAGATCGCTGTGGTCGAACAATTCGACAGATTGTAAACAATGACAATAGCCTACCATGAATACTAATGATTATACATTTTAATGTAACAAAAATGAAGCACAATGCAAACTACTTGGTCTGTGTATTCACAATATACATATACTAGTATATGATGCCGTTTTTGTATGCCCGTATTCCAAGTAAATGACACAATTAATATTCACCACCAATTGGGTCAGTTGATTCCGTCAATGCAGCACAATATTGAATCGAGTAGGCATACTTTCAACAGAAGGCAAAAAACGCCGCGGCCTTCTGTCTCAGTGAAGGATTTATCATTCAAAATACACCCGAGGCTCACTATCTGGGGTGTGGCGACATTCTCTGGAGGTATCTCTTGATGCGATGCCACTTTCCGAAAACATCAACGAGTCTCATGCTACATGTTTTAGGTCTGATTACAACAACAACGCTATCCAATTCACGATGATTTGCTCTGTGTTAAAACCATATCTCTGTTTTCATTGATTTATTTGTTTTCCGCTAGACTGATCGACCAGGATCATCTGATGATGCTCCAGGGAACGTCTCAAACTCAGCTCGTGCTGCTACAGCCATACTGTGCGACGATGCAAAGGCCAGGAGTGATTGATTGTTTTATTTTGAACCATTGATTGAAGTCCCTGTCTTCTTAAAGCCTCACTGTATTGAATTCAGAAAGTGCTTACATCCTCCGACGTTAGTGTAATGTAAAATGTACTATGCTGTATCTGAACACATTGGAGCTCTGCGTTCAGTTTTTTCAATGTGTGCTGAAAACTAGGGCTTGATTCTTTGAAGTACGTATCAGGCTAGCATTTTGGGGACCTTCACAAGGCTATGAGACCTATACCTGCACTCTCGTAACACTTTGAAAATATCAAAAAATTCAATACAGTGAGGCTTTAAAAAAAACATGGGTTCAGTCACCACGCCCTCTGGTTGTGCATCCCATTTTCAAAATGCAAGATTACAAAACCAAGTATTATATCGTTCTAAATCCTACTCCGTCTAGGTCTGTGATTTGCCTCGACTTATTGATATTCAGTTATTTGTTGTGTTGACACTGTGAGATCCACCGACTTTACGACGAGTTTACGATCAGTTTGCGATTAGTTCACAACGCGTTTGCGACTAGTTTACGACGAAAAATCATAGCCGGTGGATCAGCGTTCACGATTCGTTCGTTCACGACGAGTTTGCGACTCGTTCACGACTGAATTCTGTTGACGACTCGTTTGTAACGAGTTTACGACGAGATCAAACATGTTTGATTTGTTTCGGTGGATCAGCTTCAACGTCACGTCATTTCTTTACGATCAGTTTGCGACTACATGTAGTTTACGACGAGTTTGCGATTGGTTGACGACTGCCGTCGTGAACTAATCGCAAACTGATCGTGAACTCGTCGTAAAGTCGGTGGATCACCCGCAGTCTTTAATGGGCTTTGCGATATATGAAAATATCTCAATGAAATTTCTAATTGTGTACTTGCAGGTTTGACGAACCCTTCGAAATGAAGCGCAAAGCAGACCACGCCAACGGCAACGCAGCCGACAAGGCCAACGGGACGAAGCCCGACGTCCTATCAAGTACCATGAAGGGCTACAGCAGCGGTTTTCAGATGTTCCACATGACAATCGTCCCTGTGTTCCTGATGGCCTTCACGCCAAATTTGGTTATCCTGCTGTGGTACACCGCGGTGCACACCGACGGGAGCTTCCTCGAGCTGGGCAATTATTTCCAAAGGGAGGGCGTTGTCCAAGGCATGGTGAAGATTTGGAGCGGAGTACGCATATTATCTCCGTTTTCTCTTGCCGTCGTCTTCGGATACTGTCTATTTGCTTTGTTTCTGATGCGATTTGTCCCAGGGCGGACGTTCAAGGGACCCGTCACTCCAAAGGGCAACACACCCGTCTACAAGGACAACGGATTCGCCTGCTACATCATCACAATGGCCACCTTCACTCTCCTGACGATATTTCTGAAGCAATACGGTTACTCCACATCTATAGTCTACGATCGGTTCGATGAAATCTTGTCAACGTTAAATATCTTCAGTTTAGTGTTCTGTTTAATGCTCTACATCAAAGGAATCAACTGGCCAACGACCTCGGACTCCGGTTCGTCCGGCAACTTCGTATTCGATTACTACTGGGGCACGGAACTCTACCCAAGGATATTCGGTTTCGACGTGAAGACTTTCACCAACTGCAGATTTGGGATGACAGTCTGGCCCCTCTTGGTGGCGGTACACGCGATCAAGAGCTACGAACTCTACGGATTTGTCGACAGTATGTTTGTCTCTGCTGTTCTACAGTTCCTCTACATGACAAAATTTTTCTGGTGGGAAGGTGGCTACATGTGGACCATTGATATCATGTTGGATAGAGCGGGATATTACATCTGCTGGGGTTGTTTGGTGTACATTCCTGGGCTTTATGCATCTCCCAGTTTGTACCTGGTCAACCACCCTGTACATCTTGGCCTGCCCCTCACTATTGCCCTCCTTGTTGCTGGTGCCTTCAGTATCTACGTCAACTACTGGGCCGACGAACAGAAGCAACACGTGAGGAAATCGAATGGCGACTGCCTCGTTTGGGGCTCGAAACCTGACATCATTCGCGCCTCGTACAAGCTCGAGAATGGAGAACTGCGCGAGAGTATCCTGCTTGCATCTGGGTTTTGGGGTGTGGCCAGGCATTTCCACTACCTCCCTGAATGGATGCTGAGTTTTGCTTGGTCTGTACCGGCACTCTTCAACCACGTCATGCCGTACACGTATTTCATTTGGCTAGTCATTCTCTTGACTCACCGAAGTTTCCGCGACGACGAGAAATGTGGGAAGAAATATGGGAAGTTCTGGCTAGAATATCGCCAACGAGTACCATACCGGGTAATACCTGGTATTTTCTAAGGTTCCTACAAGTAGTTGTTGATATAAGCGCGCTTAAGCGACTTGTACTCTTGGGTTTGGTCGTGGCGTCTGGACGCCATGCAGGCAGCGAAGGGCGTGGCGTCTGGACGCCATACGACAGGAATAAAAGGGGCGGGCTATTGTAAATGGTTGAATATCACATCTTGTCATTGAAGCGGTTGTTTTAATTTGTGTGAATTATGGTAGTTCCCATCAAATTTGTCAGTTCTCTTGCTCTGTCATGAGCATCTTTCATCAGTAGGTCGCACAACCTTGCCACGCCTTCTGATGCGTTGTTGAAGTCTCGTGGCGGAAATAAAAGCTACCGTTGATAAAAAATAGACCACAGAATAATTTAGGGCATTGCCGAAAATTCGAGGAATATTTTGTACATGTATCAGCGTGTAATTCCGGGTACAATGGACTTCAGGGTATGATTCCAATGTCAGCATATGTACATGTACGTATGTGTAAAGCTACGAATGAGCTTGTTCAGTGGCATTTGTATAAAACAATAAATTAACTGTAGTTTGTTCAGCGGTGCTCAGGTTTAACGAATGTATTGCTGGTGTCCGGTTCTATTACTATTACGTCACGGTCATATACAATTGTCACGTGCTCGATGTACATTAAGTCAATATGTACACTTTTATGCCATAATATGCAATACACGAGAGTCTTTTATTTCATCATCTTTATGTTGTATGTTCAGGCGAATTACATTGTACTCACCTTATCCCCTCCCCCCACAGCACTCTACTGTACTGTTTACCAACTACATGTACGGCGAGGAAACGTTAAAAAATCAAAGTGCATCGTTGGCTTTGAGCATTGAGGCTTCGTGGTGGCGTCGCGCCGAACATTCTCTACCAGCTTTCACATTTACATACGGAGATTTACACGGCCAAATCGACTTTCAATTTACCATGGCAACTAGATTATTCACTGAGAGTGACAAGCGTTGCCATGGTAATCGTTACATAATGTTTCACCAGCTGACTCTTTGAGTGCCAAGGACAAGAACCAGTGGACAAGATCAAAGTGCGAGCATGACGTGTACAACCAGATTTTATCCTCATGTATCATAGATTCCTCCATTCCAATTTGAGTCCAGCACCAACACAGACATACATGTACACCAACGGAATATAGTCACCAGTGAAACTGCGTCTGAGATCAAATCCGATGAACCAAATTCTGCCTAACGGGGATGAAAAGGAACAGCGCCAAAAAACACCTACTGCTACGTGGACGTAGAGAAGGGGTGTTGCAATAGCATACACCACAGGCATCTCATACGTCTGTCTGTACTTTTGTAGGGGGAGGAGGGAGGTTTTTGGGGATCCTGGGGCTATACTCTACCAGTGTATACACTATAAAAAGACAAGGCCTGCAACTGTTCATTCACCTGTCCGAGACACTCACTCACTTCAAACAAGAACATAACTTTCCAATAGGAGCAGTCAGCCGCGCTATTGCCAGAAAAAGGCAGCAACGTTCTAGTGGACCAATAGACTGGTACCCGATCCTAACTATTTTACATCGGGCTTTTGCATATGTTAGGACCGGGCGTGCCTACCGCCTTCGTGCCTCTGATTGGTCGGTGCTGGCGCAGGTGGTAAGTATGTGGACTATTATGTTGATAGATTTTCTATTTTTAACATGGAAAACCCCCGGCGTGATTAGTGAATTTCCTGGGTCAAAGGTTGGTCACCTTCTATCTGCATTCTGGTAGGCCTACGTCAGCCGTATTGAGAATTGAATAAATTTACATACATTTTCAAGTGACGTTACTGTCAGAATTCCTCCACAAATGGCGGCCAAGACTAGTCCTACCATTCAAAAGCGACACCATCGGTATAGGACCAGGTATACTAGTCTAGTGGACCAATAAAGGCCTGTTTACACCATTTCAGAACATACTGTATCTGCGAAAAAACATTTTGAAAAATGTTTTGGAAATGTTGTTGCTTGTTTCGGTGGTGGTCTACATTCTGCAACATATCAAAACATGCCTTCAAATTGTTTTGCAAAGTTGCAGGTCCAGTCCACACTGTGCAACAAACCGAAAACAACGGTGTTTTGGAAATGTTGCAGCTGGATGTTTTTGAAATGTTTTGGAAATGTTGATGGTGTTGACAGGCCTTAATTATCTTGACTGCTGCTCAATCAACCATGAATGGGTCCGTTTATCATTGAATTGTGCCGTAGTGACACGTACTGTTCAGCTGACTGACAGCTCCTGTAGGGGAACACACAGAAATCTGTCACTCTCGTATCATATAAAGGCATGTCTACACCATCAACATTTCCAAACATCCAGCTGAAACATTTCCAAAACATCACCGTTGTTGGTTTGTTGCACGGTGTGGTGTGGACTGGACCTGCAACTTTTGCATTTAAACAATTTGAAAACATGTTTTGGTAATGTTGCAGAGTGTAGACCAACCCCGAAACAAGCCGCAACATTTCCAAAACTGTTTTCAAAATGTGTTGTCGCAGAAATGTTTTGAAAATGTTGATGGTGTAGAACACCCATATGGCACTTTGCACAGGTGTGACAGGAATCAAAGTCCCCCTGGAATCAAAAATCCGGTCCTATTGTTCAGCGAGGGATTAGAATATATGGCTATGGAGACATCACCGTTCGAATATTAACCTTACAATAGCGGGCTATTGTTTGGCGGACTTGCATTCCTAGGACGTTGATTCCTGTCACACCTGTATTACGAGCTCCATCTATCGTCGCACACGAAAGTTAAGGAAAGTAAAGCAATGAGAGCAGCAACAACCTGGTCACAATGAATATGCACGACACCATGCAACTCCCAGAAATGACGCCAGCTGAATTGCGAGAGTTCGTGGCCTGAACATCAAGCGAATCCTTCGCATACCATCTGCCGAAGAGAGATGCAGATAGCAGAGGATCAGAGACATTTCGAAAAGACATGGACTGGTCATCATTGAAATTCCACGACTCCTTGCTGGGAACTCGGACGCCATCAGTGATCACCTGTGGGAAAATGTAGGGAGTTTGAAACGTACCCGATAGATGGAGTTCCGCAAACCGCCATGACGCAGACGTCACAGGACTGCCACAACTATCCTGTGAGGCGTTAGCGCATTTTAGGATGACACAGATTTGAAGGTAATATTTTCCTTCCAATGTGTGGAGACGGTCGAGAGCGCCAATAGCGTATTCATTTTTTCTACCAGATGCCTTGTATGTGACACCGCAGCACACTGACCCTTGGCAGACGACACTACTGTTGTCCTCTGGATCTAGATAAACAAAATTAAAAGTGTCGCCAAAAAGGACGGATTGAAAGACATCACCAGTTGTCTTTGTTGGTTTAAAAGTTTTTGATCTTGTCACGGGCTTCCCTGGCGGAGAGAGTACTGACACATTTGACACAAGGAGCACGCCGCCTTTCTGGTCGTTTCTGGTGAATTCGAGAACTCCATTCGGCCCGTAGATGCCACTCCCGGTCATGTGAAGCTGAGGTCGATGAATGTTTGCCGCAAGTAGATTCACGCCCAAATTCCTCGGGCCCAGCTGGAATGGAAACCAATTGCGGACAAGAGAGGCAGGGCGTCCATCCACGCCGTTGGGAAAGCGATGTTAATTTTACGTTGTACTTCACGACCAAATCAACGATCGGCTCCTTGAACAGGATATCAAAACAAGTGGCAAAGCCGAAACGGCCGAAAGGCGTGTCGAAGAAAGAGAACTCCACCTTGCTCGGCTGGTCGAAGTGGGGCTAAGATAGGCCTAAATATCAAAATTTAATATACACCGTAACCTCTCTATCAGTCTACGTCGTACGCTTAAAGACGCTCTTGCAGCAGGCGATGTTTGTGGTAGCAACCTACCATCTCCTGAAATACATTATAGGGCCTACGTCATGGAAACGAAGTCCAATTCGTATTTCGTACTTTGTGTTTCGTCAGCTTTGCGAAACCTCACTATCGGCAAGGAATCGTGAGAGTCAACTACAGATCAGTAGTTGGGTCTTCGATGGTTAATACGGATTACTCCTTGATGAATTACTGGGTTCCAAGTCCAATGTTATACTTATGCCAATCTCTTCCTTGAGCACCGGATGTTAGCATCGAATATGTGACCACACACACCGTAGACATGAAAATCGCAATGGACCCGTACGGTCTCTAAAATCCACGGCAAGCCGCCGGGTGGGGAAAATCGTAGGCCTACGGGGCCCGGTGGATTTTATTTGTGGCGCGAGGTTTATGGCCGAAATCTCCGCAACGGCTGGGTCAAATTTGACATACCATACATCAATCGATTTGTCTTTTTTGCCGCTACTGGCATCATCGCAGTCATTTTCATTAAATAAGTTCTTTCACCAATACAATCACAATTCGTGTTTACGGCCGAAATGGCGGCCATTTTGAAATGACGCAATGCATCGCGCATGTGTAAACTGTACTGAACATCGTGGCGAAATGAAATGGGTTTTGAGAAAGGGATCCGTTATGTCGGCCTTACGCAAAAAATGAAGATAGCAAAAAGATACCGACAAGAAAGACAAGTCAACTGATGTATGGTGTGTCAAATTTGACCCAGCCGTTGCGGAGATGTCGGCTGAAAACCTAGAGCCAATCGGATGTGGAATGAAGAGTAGGCCTATTTATGCTAGGCCTACAGGTATGGAACACTTTTTTATTTATGGCACCCTACACATTCCCTGCGTATCATTTTCCGATGCATGCTATTTTCAATGAAAATACGGCACATTTTTGTACGCGCAAAAACAAAATGTAGGTCACTGTGTTAACCTAAATGCAAAAGCGAACGTCAAAGCCCGGCGTCAAAGTCTGCGAATTTGAACCTGACACAACCTTCACTGCTCAAACAGGCTACAAGATACCAACTTTTACCACTAATTTACTAAGGTAACTTGTTGTCATGACCTGACAAGTTTACCAATTTGTGAAATTTAGTAACTAAACCTTGAAAACAATTACATTAGGCCTCGCCCTAGCACTCGGCCGCGAAACACGCAAACGCAGTGTCGTAAAACCGTGTACCATCATACATGTATTACTGTAAAAATTGGATGTGTAGGCCGACGTTGACGAAGCTAGGCTATTTTCAGATAACAAATATAAAATAAATTAAGAATCATGAATAAAACACATGCACCAAGCAATTTGCGCAATATACTGACCAAGCGCTTTGGATTTCCACTTTGGCTGCGATTCCGTGACGTCAAGTATTCATGAAATTCATGCCTTGTTCAAAAGAGCTAATCAATACCGACATTTTGAGACCAAACTTGATGGAATTGGTGCAAAATAATGAACAATTACATTACCCCTACCTCGCAAAATTGTTACCGCCTGAAAAAAAGAACCCTTGGAAAAACGTCATAGGTCCGATTTAATAGACGTTTGCTAAGCTAACCATTGGTTCCACCAAAATTACATGTAGATAGGCGTGCAAAAAATGTACAACAAAATTTTTCATCAAAAAGCCCCGTTTTCTAAGCTCTGTATAGCGCTTACTATCCATCCAAACAGGAAAATCACGACTCTGTAGGCTTAGTTCAGAGTGAGTCCTTGGCCTGAACATCAAGAGAATCCTTCTCATTCCATCTGCCGACGAAGAGAGTCGCAGATAGCAGAGGATCAGAGACACTTCGAAAAGATATGGACTGATCATCATTGAAATTCCACGACTCCTTGCTGGGAACTCGGACGCCATCAGTGATCACCTGTGGGAAAACGTAGGGAGTTTGAAACGTACCCGATAGATGGAGTTCCGCAAACCGCCATGACGCAGACGTCACAGGTCTACCACAACTATCTTTTGACGCACCAGCGCATTTTAGGATGACACATATTTGAAGGTAATATTTTCCTTCCGATGTGTGGAGACGGTCGAAAGCGCCAATAGCGTATTCATTCTTTCCACCAGATGCCTTGTATGTGGCACTGCAGCACACTGACCCTTGGCAGACGACACTGCATTTGTCCCCTGGCTCGAGATATACAAAATTAAAAGTGGCGTGAGAAATGACTGATTGAAAGACATCACCAGTTGTCTCAGTTGGTTTAAGAGGTTTTGACCTTGTCACGGGCTTCCCTGGCGGCGAGAGTACTGACGGCACATTTGAGACAAGGAGCACGCCGCCTTTCTGGTCGTTTCTGGTGAATTCGAGAACTCCATTCGGCCCGTAGATGCCACTCCCGGCCATGCGATACTGAGGTCCATGAAGATTTGCCGCAAGTAGATTCACGCCCATTCCTCGGGCCCAGCTGGAGTGGTAACCAATTCCGGACAAGAGAGGCAGGGAGTCCATCCACGCCGTTGGGAAAGCGATGTCTGTCGCTTTGTACTTCACGACCAAATCAACAATCGGCTCCTTGAACAGGATATCAAAACAAATGGCAAGGCCGAAACGGCCGAAAGGCGTGTCGAAGAAAGAGAACTCGACCTTGCTGGGCTGGTCGAAGTGGGGCTCACGGTAAAGGTTCTGCTTGTAGTACCGCGCCACTAGGCACCCGTTTGGGTCGTATGCAACGTTTGTGTTGTACTGGAAGCGTCCGTCCGGTGGACACTTCTTGTCGCCGGCACATGGCTTTCTGTCGCCAGCATTTGCCACAACGTATATGGCATTTTCTTTAGCAAGGCAAGAGAGCCTGTACTGAACAGGTATGATGCTGTTTGTCTCTGGGTTTGAACAAGGGCAAGGTTTGTCCACCGGATTGGGGATGTCCTCCAGGTATGGTTCGATTGTAGGTCGTGTCTTGAAGCCAAAACCGTAGAGACCATCTTCTGGGAAGATGATGATCTCTGCACCCTGAAAATATAGAGAACTGGTGAAGTAAGGACTGAATCGAGCAACTCGGAACATCGAGACAAATAGTGAGGTTTCGCAAATCCCCGGCGCACATCTGACGAAACACGAAGTACGAAATACGAAATTCAACTTCACTTCCAGGACCTAATGTATTTCAGGAGATGGTTGGTAACCACAATTGTCCCTGTTGCCAGTGCGTCTTTTAGCATATCATGGAACTGGACAACAGCTGGACAATATGGCCACTCAACTCCAGTGAGAAATGTTTGCATAATTCGGCATGACATAAGCCAACTTCAGTTCAGTCCCGGAATTACATCAGCCAACACATGGCCAAGCCCGATTTCAAAGTTCGCCGGACATCCTTTGAGGAAGTTTACAAGTAGATCTATTACGGTACCGGGAAAAGAAGCGGTGATTCATAATAGTGAGATTTCGCAAATCTGACGAAACACGAAGTACGAAATAAGAAATTGGACTTCAGTTCCATGACGTAATGTATTTCAGGAGATGATTGGTACCACAAATATCGCCTACTGCAAGGGCGTCTTTTAGCGTATGACGTTGTTAGACCGATAGAGTTGCGATGTATATCAAAACTTTGAAATTTATCTTTCGTTTCCACTTCGTATCTACGAAGTGGAAATTTAAAAATTCAAGATGCACCATAATTCTCTTGGTCTTACATGATATGCTAAAAGACGCACTGGCAGCAGGGACATTGTAGTATCAGCCATCTCCAGAAATGCATCAGGTCCTGGAAATGAAGTTGAATTTCGTATTTCGTACGTCGTGTTTCGTCAGATTTGCGAAACCTCGCTAACCTTCCGAGGGCCAACTACTGATCGTTTTATAGTTCTTTTTGGGATACACTGAATAACCCCACTTTAATCTTGGAGGAAGGAATAACAATTACCTGAAGTGTCATGTTTATCAAGTCATTGGCCTACCTTTTGTTTTGCCAGAATGATCTGATCTTCGTAAACGTCAAGGTTCCGGTACATGTTGGCCCTGGCTTCCTCCTTCGTGACGACTACCTTAGGATCAAGGAGGTACGGGGCATGCTCGTATACGGCAGCCGTGTAGCTTTCTCGGGCCGCCCGAACGCTACAAACACACAAAATGAGGATGAGAATGGAATTGTCACGCGCCATTTTCTAGCCACTGTGACTCTAGGCGTATCGACGAATAAAATTGCGCAATATGGACAAAGACCAATAACTAAAGGTAATCTAGGTCAAAATCAGCACAAGTGTCCCCTGCCCGACGGGCGTCTGAGGAACGAAATTCCTAACTTAATTCATGATGTCATGGTTTTACTCATATCAGAAGTTTGACATACTACTTCTGCACCGCAGTTCTCAGCGCCACTGGCAGCAAGATAAATGGATTGTCAACTTCTCATGTTAAAACCAGGAAGCAACCTGTCGTGTTGCCTACACTGGTGGACAGAAATATTAGGACACTTTCAAAATTCTAAGTCATTTTCCTCTTTTCCCCTCCTCTTGTCTCTAACAACTACTTATTTTTCTCATTCATGAGCGGAACATTGTTACCTTGGCAAGCGGGTTATATAATCCCATGAGATTGTCTATGCCAAAGGTTATTGACATGGCGTTGCTGATACATGTATATGAATAACAAAGATAATTATGATAGGTGCCATTCAAACCTCTCAAATTCAAAGGAGGTGACAAGAATGGACGAAGCACATCATGATTGTCTTTGTTACTCATATATGTATATCAGCAACCCCATGTCATTAGCCTTTGGCATGGGTTATCTCATGGGATTATATATAACCCACTTGCCAAAGGTAAAAATGTTCTGATTAATAAGAAAAATAACCAGTGGTTAGAGACAAAAGGAAGGCAAAAGAGGAAAATGACTTAGAATTTTGAAAGTGTCCTAATATTACTGTCCACCAGTGTATTTCTTACTATTTATTTTTTATTTATTCAATTTATTTATAGTGGATGCCGCGGTAAGAATTACCATTATGGCTATCCACTACGTACAATAACATTACAAGTGTGAGATGACGGATACAGAGAATTAACTAAGGAAACAAAAGGAGGAAGCTGAAGAATAAAAGCTGAGCGCTGTTCGAAATAATAATAGGACTAAATATAACAAGACCGCGGACCATGATCAGATCCGCCAACTAGAAAAACCAGTTGGAGGACCTGACCGCACGCCACGGACTTAAAAAAGAAGGGATATGTCTTCGACATTAGTGACAAGGCCCTTGCAACAATAATAACTGAAAGAAGTGGCATACAGACCCATCAAATAATCTGATTAAATCAAGTCAGGGGAAAACGGTTAGTATCTTGAATAAAAGACTGAACCGCTCTGAACAATGAAATATTCTCAGAATTATATGGATGATCAAAACCAAATATCAGGTATTTCAATAGGATATTTTCAGGTATCTCGAGAGTGAGTCTATCTATATCATTACGAATCAGAATATCATCAACGGACCGAAATAATTCGGCCCTTTCATCGGTGTATAATGGACACGATAAAAAATAGTGGGAGTACGTCTCCACACCACCACAATTGCAACGAGGACTAGGAATAATCGATCTAATAAATAAATCATTGTTCAGAGCCGTAAAGCCGAGTCGAAATCGGGTGTGAAGAACATTCAATCGGCGATCACCAAAGCCAGACCCCAGTAAACACTTTTTAATAAAGAACCTCTTTTTGTAAAAATACTTGAATGACATTAGAGACGGAGCTCTCTGCATTTCTATAGGGAGTAGATTCCAAATTTTTATACTTGAAGGTAAAAATGATAAGGCGTATCTTCTAGTTCTATGTGGCGGTGCTAAAATTGCAGGTCGGTTTCTCAAATAATGCTCTTGATCATTTCTTCGAACACGATCAAGAATATAGGAACGGAGGAATGGATTAGAAAGACCATTGACAATTTGAAAAATATGACAAACTCTATAAAAAGTTACTCTTTCACGTATTGTTTGCCAGCCAAGTTCGGTCAGAAGTTTCTCATAACTCGTGAGTTTTAAGGCACCGCTCACAACAATTCCAGCATGATACTGTATCTGTTCCAATTTTGTTGACAAAACAGTGTCCTCTTCATAAAAAATAACACAAGCATATTCAATGATAGAACGGATCATGGTAAAATATAACGTTTCAAGGGTTTGACGAGAGAAGAGGCTTTTATACTTTTTCATTATATTCAATCGATTGTGACATGAAGTGTAGATATTATCAATATGATCATTCCAAGACATTTTACTGTGAAAAGTCAGACCAAGATGTTTATGGCTGTTCGCTGGTGCAAGTCGGGTACCGTAAAAAAGAAGATTAGCATTATCACCGGGAAAAAGCTTCGCAGAAAATGTCATAACAACTGTTTTGGTAGGATTAAAATCTACAAGCCACTGATTGGCCCAAATCTCAATCTTCTGTAGGTCTTCGCTCACACGCATGTCCGAATCACGCGAATCGACAAATACATCTAAAAGAACGGTGTCATCAGCGTATAAGGAGACGTCAGTGGACAGATTCTCAACTATATCGTTAATGTATATCAAAAATAGAATAGGTCCAAGGATTGAACCCTGAGGAACGCCCGCATTAACTGCAAGCGGTTCTGAAGCCAAACCATTAAGCACAACACGCTGACTCCTGTTAGAGAGATAAGAATGAAACCAGTTGAGAATCTGTCCCCTGAAGCCAATACGCTTCATTTTATATAAAAGACCCTTAGTCCAAACTCTATCAAAAGCACGACTTATATCGAGGAAAACAGCTCTTGCCTCCTTATTATCTTCAAAAGCAGTTAAAATCTTGTCTGTTAAAACTATAAGCTGGTTGGTGGTTGAGTCACCCTGTTGAAATCCAGACTGCTGTCTATACAAAAGGTTATTTATCTTTAAGTAGTCATTGACCTGATTAGCAACAAGACGTTCCAATACCTTAGACATACAAGAAAGAAGGGATACAGGTCTGTAATTTGATACCAGAAATCGTTCACCTTTTTTGTAAATTGGTATAACATTCGACATCTTCCATTTTTCAGGAAACTTTCCAGATGAAATCGAGTAATTAAAAAAATCAGCCAGAGGTTTGGCCATTAAGTCAACAAGTTGTTTGATGATAAAATTAGATATACCATCTGGTCCAGTGGCTTTACTAACATTGAGAGACGAGATCACTTTTTTAACATCATTTACCTTAAAACGTTTAAACTGAAAAGTCAAATTATCATTTAAAATTTCATCTGGAAGAGTTGCCTCAGAGTCGTCAACAGAGGTGATGTTAGTAAAGTGTTCATTAAAAAGAGTACATTTGGTAAGAAGATCTGAAATTACAGTGTTATTATAATGAATATCAGGTATACCCTGTCCTTTATTCTTAAGAACATCTTTTGTCAATTTCCAAAATTTCTTTGGGCACGTATTTGGATCATTTAAGGATTCAATCAAAGAGTTGTAATAATCTTTCTTCGCATTTTGTATTGCGTCCTGACAAGTACGATAAGCTTGCTGGTATTTCTCCCAATGTTGACGACTCTGAGATGAACGAGCTTTCTTGTAACATCTATTTCTAACGTTAATACAGTGTTTGACATAATTATTACACCAAGGTTTATCTCGTTCTCTTACCCTAATACGCTTCTTGGGAATAAAAGACTCCAAGATTGATTCAAATGTGGAAATCCAAGTATTAATATTCTCGTTGGGGTCTGCAGACCGGTACAAGCTGTCCCATGCAAACGACCTGAGAGTATCATTTAAGCCGTGCCAGTCAACATTATTTATGTCAAACACTTCTTTATAATACGTATGATTAGACATAACCGGCAGTGATAACATCCCATAAACTGTATCGTGATCGCAACTGGATGTCAATTTTGGGGAGATCCCACAGTCAGCGAATAATCCTGGCGAATCAGTGATAACTAAATCTAATAGAGATTCTTCACGCGTCGGTTCTTTAACAAGTTGCACCAGGTTATGTACAGCCATGAAGGCTTCAAGACGACGTCCAAGAGCATTGTACCGATCTGCAAAACCCCATGACGGTACATGGGCATTAAAATCACCGACAAGTATAACACCTAAAGTAGATAAACCGGAAATGTAATCAAAGCAGTTGTCAAGATATTCAATGAACAAGGAGGAATTAGCAGCGTCTTCAGAGATAGTCTGAGGGGAATAACAAACTCCAAGAACAATGGAACCACCATTAAAATTTAACTTAATCCACAATGCTTCGAATCGAGCGTCATCTAGATGAGTCAAACGCGTGGAAACTAGATTATGGTGAATATATAAAGCAGTACCCCCACCACCAGCATGCCTATCCCTTCTCAAGATATTGTAACCTCTTATCTCAAGTTCTCTGTCATCTGTGTCATTACCCAACCAAGTTTCAGTGAGTGCCATAACACCGTAGTTGTAAGAGCTTGCAACAGCAGTAAGATTATCGAGTTTAGATGGGTCACTTAAGATACTTCTACAGTTAGCAGTAAGAAATGAGAATAGTGGTTGTAATGGTGCCGGCCCAGGGTTTAATTCTACATCTTACTATTATTCTAGACATGTAAGTATGTTCGTCCAACTGATGTCACACTATGGTCGTGATGAGCATGTTTATCAACTATTTGCGTAGTCCACATCAATGAACTTTTGAAAAGCTTTGCACGAGGTTCAACTACAGAGACAAGTGTTAAAGCATGACGACATGATGCAGATGCTATTGTTTTCGACTAAAATTCGATGTATTCCTGAAGTGCTAGTGGGTGACTTTGAATCATTAGAACTATGATCTGGCATAATTTTGTGAGTTCGGCTGGCATTCAACAATTTGCAGAGAAGACGAAGGGACATCGTGAGGAGGGTAAAAAGTAAAAGGTGAGTAGACACGGATAAGTAGGCCTAAGTGGAAAAGGGGGAAAATGTTCTTAAAACGAATCAGGTACATGTAATATCATAAAGGAATCAAACATAAAGGTTCAACTTCCAAATTCAGCATTTTATAAATGTGGACAGTATCCCTTTTAAATTTCAAACCGAACCGAACTAAACCGGATTATTTGTTGTGCTGTACAGATCAGAATAATCGCTGCAATTTGTAGATTCATACATGTAGCTTTCTCCATTTTCTCAAGGATCACAACTCAGATTCCTCAATTGACGGAAAATGAAGAATCCCTTTCGACTTTTGTGGAGTGTTGCTGTAAAAATACGATATTGACTTCGACCTTTGTCATGCGTGTACGAAGGCCTTTACACTCTTTATTGTAGAGAAGCATATCATGGATACAGGAAGCGATGAAACGACACCATTATTATCCCGACCATTGCCAAGAGGAAACAAGTGGCCAACGATCTGCCTCCTCACACTCCTGTTCATCGAGGCTATCTGTACCGATTTGGATATTGCAAGACGTGACGCACCGTTGCTTAGGGTTCATATTCAGGAAAAAGGCCCATGGCGTCTGGTCTTTGCCCGTACGTTTCTATTCCCGGTACTGGGGATTTTACGATCGCGTAGTGACCGGGACGCGATTTTTTTCCTAACCGATATATCCAATACGACCAACTTTTTTTCCTAACCTATATAGCAAAAGCTAATCCTAATCCTAATCTTAATCCTAATCCTAATACTACTCCCAACACTAACCCTGACCCTAACCCTAACCCTTCCACTTAACCCACCATTAACCCACCATTCACTTCGTTAAATTCCATTTCATAATGGATATACATGTACTGGTTAGGAATCTATACAGGTGTGAACAAGTATTCTCTGCCATCTTCGCATCTCAGATCATTTCCGTGGGCAAATTTTTCTCGAGCAAAACTCCATTATATTTCTTCAATTCTATGCAGGCCATTAAAATTTTATACTCGTGCACTTAGTACATCGTTTTCCTTCTCTCCCGGTTTTTTTACAGTGATCGCATATATTTTGCCTCTCACGCTCGGAGTTATTACAGATGTTGCTCTCGGTCGACGTCGTGCGATATGCCTTGGACTAGGTTGTCAAGTATCAGGTAAACAAGCCGAAAGGAATAACGGTTCGCTGGTGTTAGGCCTAGGGGTGAATATCACGTCAGCGGCACCATTGGTGGCCAGAGGAACCAGACTTGCACAAAAGCGGCATGCTATGTTTATCATGGTGATCAAGCTCATATACAGCCTACATGTACACACACGGTCGATGTACATTGTATACCCCAGTGCTCGCGAGTGTACACACCAACAGGACTAGTCGACAAGACCGTTCGAATCTATCAGCATTTTATCATTTTAGTTATCAATTAGGCATGGAAACTGTTCCTACACATAAAAGAATGAGTTGAAGTATGGTGCCGTACCTGACGAAGGGTTAGTAATGGCATTAACGCGCGTCGAACTTCTCAAACGACGAAAAGGATGGCGGCCATGTTTTATGAAGCATAGTGTGCCGCTGAGACCATGTGATTCAATATGACCAATCAGAAGGCGTCCTCAAAAATAATAACCTCGAAAATGTGTTTAAAAAAACGTACAAAAACTCGAAGCTGGTGAAATAATTCAAATTTCTTTATTCGAGACAAGCTTTGACGCCAAATGATTTGAATATGCATTAATAGTCAATAGATTAATACGTGAGAGGAAAAGGACGAAAAATCGGGGACAAAATTGAACTGTGCTAAAAGTGTGATGATTTTAGGGCCCCTGTTTCATAAAGTGACTTTAAGCTAATGGTACCATTAACTCAAAGCATTTTCCATTTGGTTAAAGGTACCGGTACCATTAGCTTAAAGTCACTTTATGAAACTGGCCCCAGCTCACCAATATTCGTGGTTATGTGCTGGATTGTATTGTACATTGTATACACCTATGTCGTCTTGGAGGGTTCGGTAGGGTGGGATGTTATGTGTCTTCAAAATTGAACTCGAATGAGAAAGACAGGTTAGAGACTCACATCTCTGCCGTGATGGATTTTTGAAAGTTCCCGAAAGTTCCATTGAGGGTTCAATCAATTCCCTCTTCAGGTGACAACATTTGTTAATGATATTTCAGGTAGCCTGATTGGATTCGTGGTTGTTCTGATTGCAGAAACATACGAAAATCGAGGACAACTGACGGTACGTTATTGAAGCAGGTTCAATTGAAATCACTGACTTCGTTATCTTTCTACATAGTTTACTACTTTATAGCGGCAGCCTCACATTTGTTTCTATCAGATGGGGGGGGGGATACCTGAGGTACATGTATAAGCATGAAAATTCCGTGCCAGAAGAATCCCGAATTGAATCTGGCGGTTTTTCACACACGAAGTCCTCTTATATTAAGGTCCAAAGCACATTTTCTTTCCATAACTACTGGTTATTCCTCTCCAGAATTACTGTTTATTAGCAGCATATGGAGTCAACATTGTATTGCTTGGAGTCGGTGCGATACTGGTAATCCCAGCTGTAGTTACCTTGATGGCACAGCAAAGTGATGGAATGCCAAAAGCCGTGTCGTCGTCTCTGAGGTGGTGAGTGTACAACCCCTTCTATCCCGCTTATGACTCCATATTTCAACTTAAGGCCTGTCTATATACATGTATACACCACCAACATTTCCAAAACATTTCAAAAACACCAGCTGCAACATTACCAAAGCACCGTTGTTTTCGGTTTGTTGCACAGTGGGGACTGGACCTGCAACGTTTGCAAAACAGTTTGAAAACATGTTTTTGATAAAGGCCTGTCCACACCATCAAAATTTCCAAAACATTTCTACAAGACATTCAGTTGCAACAAATCTGCAACACCTTCTTTGGGGATTGTTGCCACAGTGTGAACAGACTTGCAACAATTCAAAACATGTTTTGAACATGTTTGCAGAAGAATTCACATAACATTTCTTTTAAAACATGTCTAAAACATTTTCAAAACAATGTTTTGAACTGTTGCGAGTTCTGTCCACACTGTGCAACAATCCCAAAACAAGTGTGTTGCGGATTTGTTGCAACTGAATATGTTTTTAGAAATGTTTTGAAAATGTTGATGGTGTAGACAGGCCTGTATAGTTGAAGAGTGTACACCAACCCCGAAACAATCCGCAACATAATTAAAAACAGTTTTCAAAATGTTTTGTCGCAGAAATGTTTTGAAAATGTTGATGGTGTAGACAACCCTTTACACGAAAGATGTTTCTTCCCAGTACGTCATCTCTTTTCGTTCCGCCTGGAAGGTTCTCGAGACAATTCAATTCTCTGCCCCATGGACAAGATGTTTTAAACGAGAATCTTTCCTGCATGTTTTGTTTCGGGAGCTTTCATTTCTACCAACAGGATGTATTGGACAGTTGCCTGTGCTTTTGTCGTGTTAGATGCTTTTGATGCGCTGAGACCTGGAGGATTAAATCGCCGCCGCTACTACCAAACCGTCGTCCATGCAGTTTACCTAACCGGCTATGTGGTGTCGACGGTTATATTCATGTTCGTGAGACATCGGTTCGCCGCGCAAACAACAAAAATAGGTAGGTCGACTGTCAGCCTGCACTGAGCCATTGGGCCGAATTCATAAAGACTAGCATTTGCTTTTTCTGGGCTTTTTCTTGAAGAGGTATTTATAAAATTTCGCTTTTGCTTCATAGAACAAGCAACTCCCTATAAGAATTAGCAGAAGCTTTGTCTTGCGAGCGTTAGCTTCATCAGATAGAAGATCTTGCTTGGCTTTATAACTAGAAAGGGTCATTAGGTTAAGCAATTAATTATGAATACGTTTGTGAGCAAAATCTTTGGCTTGTGCTTCTCCTTTACAAGCAAAAGCTTGGCCTTGGGGCTTTGGCTTGTAAGCTTTTGCTATGTTTTATAAATTCGGCCCATTCGACTGGATCTAACAACGAGAAAGGCCTTCAAAAACTCAATAGTGATGGCCTGACGTCCGTCCCAATCATTAGGGAGTTTTCGCAAAGCCCCCCGAAACGCCAACGCGAACGTCAGTCCTTTTGTTCGGTGCTCTCTTCGTGGTATCGAACAATGGGTTTGGCGTTCGCGTTGGCGTTTCGGGGGCTTTGCGAAAACTCCCTATTCACGACCAACTCCCCGAGATTAGTACATGTATTCCTGAGGTTGTGCCCTGCAACTTTCAATAACAGGGTATAGAGTAAGCGTTAAGGTGCCCACAGGTCGACATTGCGTCTTGAAGCAACTCGACGGATCCGTGGCAGATAAAAAAAACTTCCACTGGCAGGTCGACATTTCAGCGATTGAGAGGAACTCGCAGCAACTCACTGGCAGTTCCTCGACAGCACGCTCAAACTAGCGGATCCGGCTGCAGTTGCTCGGAGACGCAAGCGCGCTCAGGTCGACAAAATCGGCAACTGATCAGTCACTCCGAGTTGCTTCCATCGCCGGGGCAAGCTAGTTGCCGCGAGTTGCTTCAAGACGCAATCGACCTGTAGGAAAATGCAATTTAAACCACGCCTTTGCCCATTTCAGGGAGTGCATCCTGGAAAGATTTAATCCGCCTCTTCAAGACACATCTATTCTGCCTGAAACCGAGAATGAACCTTGAGGAAGAAAACATGGCCTACCATGACCGAATGAGGCACTTTCAACGAAGGAGAACCTTAGAGCGATTGAAGTTTAAAAAGGGAGTGTTCTTTTTTATGCTTCAGTCGGCGATGGCATTACCACTGTCTTTGACGTACATGGTAAGGACACTTGAATACTATGGGGAGTATGCTCCTTGTTTTGTCCGTATCACAGAAAGGAGGACTTAAATCATGTCGCTGAATGAAATTAACACGATGCCTTGTGAATTTCATTACGACAGATAAAGCCCACACTTGACGTCTACTTTGAGTTTAATACACTCTTAGCACAAAAGGTTCCAAGAGGGTTCTTTGGCCTGTCATAGAACCTTCTGCTACTAAAAGGTTCTATCTGGAACCCTAAGGGCGGACTTCCACCTGAAAGTTTTCTGTCGCAATTTTCCTTTTGTAAACTTATAGAAAATTGTCAGATACTCTGTTGCGTGATCAATTTCTGTAGCGTGGAAGAGGCCTTTAAAGATTATGTCAGCCAGTTATTTTAGTGTCCGACAGTTTGCTTGGAATAGCACATGTTCTATTCCTCGCCAGAAATGTCTGCAATCTTTTCGAACAATACGCGGCAGTCCTCAACAATAGACACACGAGCAAATTTTGGACCACCTGCAACAGAGTGTCTGACAATTTTCCATAGGTTTCCATAAGAAAAATTGCGACAGAAAACTTTCAGGTGGAAGGCCGCCTTAAGGAACTTTAACCATTTAGAGAAATTAGGGACTAGGGAGTGCACCTGATTTACCCTACTCAGTTGATTTGCCAACCATATCTGTTGGGGTCAATGGGGATTGGGCTTGGTTGACGAAGGTTGTTAAGGCAGGCAAAACGAAACTGAAGTTTTTCTCTTCAGATGGACCAGGTCTTCATGATAAGTCATAAACGCTGGCACGTCGGGCATGTTGGCAATTGGAATCTGCTGAAGGACAGCCGATACATTTTGGTGTTGGTGTGCATGCCCCTGATGGAACTGATCATCTGGAAATGTGAACGAACCCTTTGGCAGGCAACGACAAAAGGCCTGCTGAAGACAGCAGGTAGGAAAAAAATGAGGAATTTTCGTTACCTCCCATACAAGTAGCTGAGTTGCTACACCCAAAGCGCGACTAGCAAATTCCCATGTAGCATCTGTGCAGAACTACAGCTCTGCATTAGGCTAATAAAGTCCGACCCGAGCATACGGCCCTAGGGTCTTATGTATCGTGACTTCGTCAGATGCGAATATCAACTACCGGTAAAGTCCTTTCCAGATACCTAAGGCAAATCGTACTTGGCTAACCTTGTCAGTTTTGGTTAGTCTATCTATTACTAACAGCTTGACCACAAACACAGCCAATAGGCAAGGTGACACGCATTAATAGCTAGGGTTACACCTGTTGAAAATACCCGTGTTTTTCCAGACCCGTGTCAAACCCGTGTGTACGAAAAGCCCGGCGAGTGGTCACACAACTACATTAGCAGTACTTCCACCTATCCGAAATCCCCGGGTTTTTTAGACCCGTGTCTTCCCCGGGCTTTTTTAATACATTGCAATTGCATGGCGGCGAGCTCGCCGTGTCTATTAGACACGGCAAAAAATAGCAAGAAACCCGTGTTTGACACGGGGTTTTCGATAGGTGGAACTACAGCTATTGTAAAGTAGCCCGGCGACAGTTGCGCTGCATGCACTGACTCTTCGGTCATTTCTGTATTGGCACAAATTGTTGGAGGCGCGAAAACGACGTCACTTAATGGCTGCGCCATCTGTCGCCGTGCGAAGAACTAACGAAAACACGGGGATTTCGAAAAGCACGGCGAGATTGCCGTGTTTGAAAAACCCGTGTTTTTCAGACACGAATTTCTTGAAGCCCGGCAATTCATAGGTGTGACCGCAAAAAACCCGGGGATTTTATGTAGTGTAACCACGGCTTTTAACACGTTTACAGCCTGTCCAACTATCAACATAAATGTTGATAGTTGGTTAGACTGTGACCAACTAACAATATTAACAGTGTGATTTGCTTTCAATCCGTTTTCCAGTAATGCTAGCAGCTAGCAACTCAATTTTCTATATTCGCCTCTCTCATTTCAGGGTTAGGTGCCGTACTGACAGTCATAGCCATCCTATTAGCTGGTGTGATTGGCATGTACCCATCTGCAGACGGGGGCCTGGGGATGTCCTACTACATGCTTCTCCCACCTTATATCGTCATTGGAATCGGAACCTTTCTAATACTTCCCGCAGGTTCGTTCAGAATTTCCGATTTCCCCGGTTGGAATCAGTATTGCTTAGGAGATCTTTGAATGCTATGCAAGGGCCACTTAAAGGAAAACAAATTCGAAAAGACTCCGTTCGTGTGACACAAAGGAAACCGTTTGAAAAAAGATACTTTCCCAAAAATAAGAGCGCAACTCTCAAGTCTGCGTTTGACGGCGCCCAGCAAGTTTTTAAGGAATTATCACGAGGCCGCTCGAAACCGGAGCGAGGGGGGGGGGGGGTTACACGATTCAAATTGCTGAAAGTTGAAGGATGTTGAACGTCGTCGAAACATGTTGCCCGTCTAAACACCCTTTCAACACCTTTAACAGGGTCTTTCAAAAGCTTTGAACAAGTTGTCAAAATAGCTTCATGTTCCAATCATGCCAATTTCTGGCAACTTGTTGAAAGCTGTTGAAAGACGCTGTTGAAAGGTGTTGAAAGGTGACATTTTGGATAACAGTAATTTTTTGCATTTTTGATATCTCCAAATGACAGAGTGTCAGAATCCACCGAGTGCCACTCTAGTACCCTTGAGCGTTTTGAGAAAATCCCGTTTCTATGGAAACCGAAG
This sequence comes from Notospermus geniculatus, assembly GCA_002633025.1. NCBI lineage: Eukaryota > Metazoa > Nemertea > Pilidiophora > Heteronemertea > Lineidae > Notospermus > Notospermus geniculatus. Next base: position 121,963 of record NMRB01001806.1, on the reverse strand, counting down.
CAAAATTTTATGTATTCTGAAAAATGACGATATCTTGGCATTTACAAATGATATTTATTTTGTTTAAGTGACTATATGTATGTTATCATAGATCGGCAAAAAATTGCTGTTATCCAAAATGTCACGCTTTTTCGTTCTGCGACCGGACTGTAGACGGGGCAGCAGCTTTCAACGACGTTCAACACCCTTCAGCTTTCAACAGCTTTCAACAAAAGTTCCTCCAATCAAAACCAAAAGGGATCAATGATTTCTGGCTTTTTTCAGGTTCTGCAGTCTCTTACCTGGAGAGTCCACCCGGACTAGAAACATTCATCCTGACACTCACTGTTTCACTAAGTTTTCTACTTCTTGGCATCGAAGGTGCCTGCAGCGCGGCGACCAGTGAGTATTATACGAAAGCCCAGAAGGCTCATTGAAATTTCAATATTGAAACCCCGGTTTCAATACCCCGAACTTCAAGATTGAAATCGGGGTTTCAATTTGAATTTTAAATGAGCCTTCTGGGCTTTCGTAGTATTACATGTCAGATAGGTCTAGTCGCTGGCAGACAAAACTGACTGTGCCATGCTCAGCACAGCCGTAATATTTTCTGTTTCATTTTGAGTCAAAAAGTATTTCGAACCATTTTGTCCCTGTAGTGAGATCTGAGTCTCCACTCCAGTTGATTTCTTTTTTCTGTGATTTTCATTTGACCGTTTTGGGAATCTTTTGCTTTTAGATATCACAGAGTTATCAAGATATGATATACTATGTTATATCCTCGCCGCGCTGACGTTAAGTTGCCTGCTGGTCATCTATGTACCAGCGGCAGTCTGGTATGTGAGGGCAAAGGCAGTGGTAGAAGAGTTCCTCACAGGAGACCAGAATAGGGATAAACGAGAAGGGAGTGCGGAGGAGATGGTTCAAGCACCGCCCAACGAGGAGCTGCCGATCCAAGCCATGTTGTAGCACCTGAGACGTCCGAGTCAGAAGCGGTTGTCCTGTACGTACAAGAGTGTTGTTTCCGAAAACGAACTAATCAGAAAAATATATCGCAAATCAGGATACCAACAGTCAGAGCTTATCACTGACTGCGAGGCGTTCAAAAGCAGCACAGTCATGCATTTCTCTATTAAATGCGATTCGACCAGTCCTGGCATGCCGAGCTCCCGTCGGTTTTCGTCAGTCGCAGAGCTGACTTCCCAGAGCACTGGCGACGAGTCCGGGGTGCCCTGGATGAGTGCTGGATACCTCGGCCGTTAGTAGTGTACAGGAATTTCAGTTCAGTCCACGGCATTTGACGCCAAAATCAAGGAAAAGGCACGACAAGGAACAACGATTAAAGCCAGAAAATCAGCCTAAGGGAAAAATTAAATCTTCATTTTCACTGTCCGTTTTTTCCAGATATGTATGAAAGAACTCGGTGGATAACGACAACGTTTTGCACCGTTGTCTTTTCTCCCCGAGTTAACCCCTCACAAGATATCATGCGACGACAACGTTGAAGCCAAGATAATAGGGAGCTTTAGAAATCAAAGGATAAACGTAAACGTTAACGATAACGTTATTTTTGTACCGAAAATGCAATTATTGCATATAAAATCTGGTTAAAGGAGTTAGACGCCGAAGTTGTAAACAAGCTGGTTTGTTTACAAATATGGTCGGCAAACTAGTTTTATTCCTTCGTGCAGGTGGCAGCACCCGTGATCGTTAGACTGGTTTCCGGTCCGATGCAACTCACTCACCGACAATAGGTGGCAGCACCGCAGGCGTCCGTGGATAGAGAACCAGTGAGTGAGTGTTTACAACTTCGGCGTCTAACTCCTTTAATGTGTAGTATGAAAAATAACGTTGTCGTAAAGTTTACCTATCGTTTGATTTCTAACCCTCTCTAATACTTCCGGCACTACTTCGGCATCAATGCAGCACGTACACATCCCAGCAAAAGTAATAGATCGAATTTCCTCTTGTATTGAGAGGACATGAGCAGGAACACTTTCATTTTAGTCAAGAAATCACGTTCTGCCCTCGAAAAGCGACTTCTGTGGTAAAAGGAAGTATCTCTACTGGTGATCATGCAGCAAGAACGTGGTCGATGTATCATTCGTGCCAGACACCCAACCAAATACTGACCGCGCTGAACGTTGCTGGACTTCCAGCTCGGGGGCCAACGCGCCAACCTTGGGCCATAGAAAATCCCTTGCCGGCGGGTTAGGCCGTGCCATACACAAAGTTGTAAGGTCACAGAGGTCTGGCGTTGTCCATCCCACAGCTTCTCCAGTGCTGATGATCGACATTGCTGACCACACAGCAATATCTTCGATATCAGCGATATCTTCGAAACGAAGTCCTGACTGTGAAGCTTTTGGTATGATAATACTGTTTGGAGGACCTAGGTCCAGCGACAAAGCTAGGTCTCTGTGACCTCACAACTGCTATTTTGGTGTAATTGGGGGAACATGCAATCAATTACTGTAGTTTAGTGATAGCTGTACTTGGTACGACGAAGTTCATTGTCGTACTGCAGAGAACGGTTAATAACGGTACAGTGTATATTCTTTTTTTGGGAGATGATCTTCGTCCAAGCCATCAGCAAGATTGACCTACATGCCCGTTTTTTCCAGAAGCATAACGGCCAATTACTTGCCTGTGGTCGTTGACATCCCGAACATTCTAAGAGCAAGGACTAAATAGACAAATCCATTCCCCACCTTACACCTTAGTCACTGAGAACATTTTATAAGACCCCCATTGCAAAATTTGCGACAAAAGTCAGCTTTTCATTATGCAAATATTCCAGTTGACCATGCACTCCCAAACCAAATGTATTCGAGGGCAGACCAGAAATTCTGCTTCGTGGGACGCAACCAAGAAAAATAATCGAGATCGTGGATGGAACGTCTCTTGTCAAAGCAGAGAGGTCATTCGTTAACCACGAGGAAGATACGGCATATGTATGACGAGCGTTTGTAGCTTGAAGACACGATGTTCTCTGTCGACGTGGTCAAATTCTTGTCTGCAACGACTTCACAAAAAGCTTTTAATCATGCGTAACACACGATGTAACCTTTTCTTTATATCTTTCACGTGGAATGAACACTGCTTGTTTGATAAAAGAGCGACAATCTGCAACAAAATGAATCGTTATTTGACTCACATGTTCTTATCACGAATTATACAGTACAACAACGGAATGGAGAGATTCGCTTTTAGCAAACAGTTTTTCAAGGGATGCATTCACTGTCACGTGATTTCCGTCCACGTATTCTAATGTACATACATGTAGATTTCGTGAGAATTCTTGACTTCATGCACACAAAAGCCGAACACTTACGGTGTTGGAATATGCAGTAGGCATACATGTATTTCCCTCGAACACGTGTTCGGTACAGTCGGCAGTGGAAATAAACTTGGATACACGCCGGAGGACAGGTTAATACATGTACGTCGAATTATTTTCTAGAATTTGAAATTTTCCCCTGTAATCTCTTCTAATGTCACCTAACGTTACATGTACCACATCAGGAGGAGATTATCTAGATAGTAGAGAGGATGCGCAGCTTTCCGACTCCGACTCCGACTTCAGCTACCAGAATGAATTGCAGTCCGCTGTAGACATCCTTGAAAAAAACGATTTGATAGACGTTTGCAAATCGTAATATGCCAGTTTGTGGCAAAATAATTTCGACTCGTAATCGGAAGTGCACGTAAATCGCAAATATTATAGTCGTGTTTCAAGTCATAACGACTAGGATTACGACTTCAATATTCATTATTTATCCGCACTTCCGGTTTATAAGACCAATTTTCTCCCTTCAATTTGTGGTGTTCGACGAATATTGAACACTTCTATCAAATCGTTTTTATCAAGGATGTCCATAGCTGACTGCAATTCATTCTCGTAGCTGAAGTCGGAGTCGGAAAGCTGCGCACATTGACCACATGCAATACACGTGAGTCTTTGTAGGTGTGTACAGCAAACGCAGCAACAACAAGTCAGATTACCTTCAATTTTTGTTCGGAATCTACTATGAGTACCCTATGAGTACCTCAGAGGGTACTCAACTGAGTTATTCTTTTAGCACTGTTCGAAGAGTCGGTACTCCTAGTACGGCGATAAACCGCGGCTGACCCGCCAATTTTTTCCTTCATTTGCTGTCGTACGTTTCCCCTACACAGGAATGCGAAACATATAAAAACACCTTGCAAGCTATTGAAAATTATGAATAGGTACCATATTGGGTCGCTGTTCGTTAGGGTACCTATGAAGCCAAATACCCACGTAAGACCCATGATTACAAATAACTTGCAGTATATCAAAAGGTAACATTTGTCTGTTTTTCCTTTGGCCGCCATCTTTGATTCTCGCTGGACCTTGCAAATGCCATGCAGGGTCAGAATGTAGAGAACCATGTTTACTATCAGAATTACTCCCACTGGAATTAGAAATAACACAAGTTGAGCGGTAGGGTTCCCGAACCAGCAAACGTATTTCCCGTAGAGCGGTCGAAGTTGGGGAAGGAGATCCGTTTCGTCGAATACGATAGCTAGTATGATGACTACCAACGGCGCTGTCCAGGCGAATACTGAATATTTCACGAACCTGCCTTTCATGCCTTTGGCGTGCCCGTAATCACGATGGATGGCGGCCCTTCCCGCGAAGGTCGAGGCAAGGTCATAGGCAAGGACGTTCATCCATGCAAATGACACCAGGAAAAAGTAATGCACAAGGATTCCTGCTATTTTACACGGGAGGGAATATTCTATTAACCCCGATCCGACAAGGAGGCTTATCTGCCCCAGTAGCAAGGAGACATCCAAGGACATGATGGACTTCGTGGCTGGAATACGGCGGAGAGATTGTATTATTGAAGAAGCGATGAAGTGCACCGCCAGACAGACCATAGAAAAAATCTGGCCAACCATTGAGACGACCCCTTTCACAATATCGTCGCTTGAAAAAGGGAACTTCTCTCGGATTATATTCTTGATTATTTCGTCGCAAATAAGGAGACTCTTGTTCCTCAGGACATAGTCCCCACGTGGAATGATAGTCGAAAGGCTTTTGATGAAAACCGACTGATTTGTATGAATGATGTATTCCCCGAAGCCGAAGGTCACATAATCACAAATTCCAGTACATATCTCGTCTTCCTGTCCCTCCTTCGTCAGGCAGTAGAGTAACCTACATTCCTTTGTTATTGGGTCGTACATTTCAGCGTCTTTGCATTTCTGAGAGGAGGATTCTCCGCCAGAATGAATATTTAAATCAAAGAGTGTCACAAGCGATCCAAATTGAAGTGGATCGACAGAGAACGTTGTAGGCACGTCAGGGGAACAGGAAAGTTCAGTCACGTTATGACACTCAGCACAGTGCTTGTTCTTGTACTTCACGTCGTCTTTAGAATACACGTAAGCCGTGGAGGACGCGCACAGATCAATCACATCATCATCATGCAACCAACTTAACGGACAGTAACTCACAACAGCATCACACAACCTGACCGAGTTTGGCAGGGGACTTTTAAAAACGAACACGTCCACGTTTTCCAATGCTGTTTCATTCAGTTTGAAGTGGTCGATTATTGTCAGCCAAGAAGGTGGTCTATCCTCTCGCATAAACGTCACTCCCATTATATCAGTATCCAGGACACCACGAAGTAATTTATGAGCCTGTATTTCCCAAAAGAGAACATCCAAATCTCCCCAACACATGCTACAGTACACATTCTTATACGTCACGCCGTACGTTTTACTCGTCACAGGTAGAAAAAGGTAAACGTTACTCAAACTGGAGCCTTCACACCGGGATATTACGGTGCGATCCTTGAACCAAGATGGGCAACTGGCGATGAAAGCCTTCCGACGCGGCAACGAAAGACCTTCCGCAGAAAAATTATCACTGCACTTGAAAGCTTTTCGTAACTCGGGAAAAACTCCCGTATCTGTTCGGATCGTCGGTTGATAATCCTCACAACAGTCGTCATGCAAAGAACAGAATTCGTCACAAAAACAGTTTGGATAAGGAGGCGATATTTTATCACACCGTGAAGGACACGGTCCATCCACTAGGAATGAAGAGGCTTTTGCTATCACAAGAATGAGAAATGCTGCTTTGAAAGGATACATCCTCCACGGACGAAAATCGATCCTGACTGGTAAGACCATTTTAAGAAATCACAACGACGACCACTACGAAAGGATTATTCATTGAATAGGCACTGAATTGGACTGAATCCCGGTAAAACAGATGTCTCTTGCGAATCACTTGAATAGCTTGGCTCCCAATGCCATTTCGTCGTTTCGTCGTTTTGCTCTTTTGATACAGCCGAACCGAACACAAGGAGAGCCAGTGAAGCAATGGAATGGGTTAAATTCCGACGAAAGGAATTCGATTTCAAAGGAATTCAGGTCGACTTAGTACTGAAAAACTTTAATTGCGATAAATGCACTAGAAGACAGTCGGGTCCAGTGGCCTAGCTGAATGAGAAGTTGCGTCGGACGTCTTGGTGTCACACTAGCGAAGTGAATTGCTGCAGGTCAACACAGAGACGACCGACATCATGTTTCCATTTCCATCATGATGGTTCGACGTAGAAGCACGACATCAGCAATGTTGCACGATATCAGGAAGATGTCACATAATGTTACATACGTACGTGTCATGCGTGTCCCCATGACATTTCAATAAAATTGACACTGCTGTACCTACAGCTGCACGTCGTCCACGAAACCAACCGCAAAGCATGTTAGAATCATTCCAATTAGGACTGGGTCATATCCTTCCGATGACAGAGCTTTTTATGACCTACAACAGTCACATTTGATGATTATAATCCACCCGAACACGCTTTCCCCATGGCCTAGTTCAGTTCTATCGTTCACAATGTGGTTCGATAGGTCGATTGAGTTGATAGAAATCACCGAAAGAGGACAATTCACCTTGATTCACCTGCGACGAAATCACGTGCGCTTCACGTTACAAGCAATCTGTTATGCAGAAAAATACTTGAAATTTGTCGGCGTATTCAACAAAGAGCGTCGACTAACGAAAGGTATCGGAATAAAACTATGGAATCCAGAATACAGCGCACGTACCGGTATTGTGATTGGAAACTGCAGTTACCGGTAGGAGAAAACCGACACACCTGAACGAGACCTTACCCTTGACTTCCTGCTTCCCATGCGTGGAGAACAATCCTTTCTTTTTGCCCGAAGCATGGCCCTGTCTTTGCAATTTCCTAAACACACAAAAAGCATCTTTGTTAGATGTCTGAAGTGATATCCTTCACCTGGCCTTCAACAAACTCGAGTAGGTATTCCCTCAAGATAACGTAGCCTGTTCCAATTTAGAGAGTTTCGTTATCATGCACCAAGCATGTTGCGATGTTGGAAACCGTCCTGAGGTGGCTTCCGGATCGAAGAAATCATGTCTGCTTAATGCTATTGCTAGGTCAATAGTGAGGTTCCGCAAATCTGACGAAACACAAAGTACGAAATATATGTACGAAATTGGACTTCATTTCCATGACGTAGGCCTAATGTATTTCAGGAGATGGTTGATACCACAATACCGCCTGCTGCAAGAGCGTCTTTTAGCGTATGACGTTAGACCGATAGAGGTACAGTGTATATTTTATCTTTCGTTTCCACTTCGTAGATAGAAGTGGAAATTTAAAAATTCAAGATGCACCATAACTCTCTCGGTCTTACATGCTAGGCCGCACTGGCAGCAGGGACATTTGTGGTACCAACCACCTCCAGAAATACATCAGGTCCTGGAAATGAAGTTGAATTTCGTATTCCGTACTTCCTGTTTCGTCAGATTTGCGAAACCTCGGTAATAATGGCATATCCAACAGCAAGATTTCTCTTATGGCATGTGCAGATGACCAGAAGAACTTGCCATTCTTCAAATGAATATTGTCGCCATAAGGAGACAGCAAAATCAACAAGAGCAGACGGGCAACTACACTCCCCACTCACCTACCAGTCCAGTGCCGGGGGGTAACTGCAGTCATATGAAGGATGTTGGCCGAATGAAAACTTGTATGTGAAAAACCGCGGCTTCATTCAGATGTCTTACGCGTCAGGTAGGTAGCACGCAGACGTAACCCGACTCATCGTAATGAAAGGCCCAGGTATTATTCATACGTTATATCCTTCCCGTTCTGACACTTGGACACTTTCTGATCAAGTCGAAATTGGTCTGAGCCTACGCCATGTAACCGCATCCTGTCTCAATTACAATAACAGTATAATATCCATCACAATTGACATCGAAAACCGTGTAATCAAATTCCGATAACTGGCTGTAATGTCTCCAGTGTAAACAAGCGGTTCCCTCTCGGCTGCTGAATCTGTTCGAGTCTCGTCCAGAAGTCAATCGTGGAGGCCTATCATTGCCCTGATATTCCTTAAAGATTCCACAGAACAGTTTCCGGAGCGGCCGCTGCAATGCATTTACCAGTTGTTGTTACGAATAAAACGGATTGTTTTATTATTTTTGGTTCACTTTGGATAGACGCGAACAATCCGCTTTAAGTTGGTGTAGGTAATACTCGATATGACTACCTACATATCAAAATTCGCGCCCGTGAAAAGCGAAAAAAGTTGGAAACAAGATAAAAAATCATTGCACAAAGTCTAGAGCAGTTAAACCACATGGGAAGACATTCTGCGTCATCGTGAGGTTCGTGGAAGCCATCGGCCAAATCTGATGCGTCCTTTTTTGCTGTCGCATTAACGAATCCAAGTTAACTGCGTCCCCCAGCACTGCATCACCAGACACGCCCTTCAACTTCTCTTCAGACACTTCTGCAACTGGTTGGCCTGCTGGCTCTATATAGAGTCCTTGACTACATTAGCTGACCGTACGATGTGTGATGAAGAAGCTATCACGTCGTTTTATGGTGTAACTCACGGAAGCAGATTGGCGACGCAGACAACGCAACACCGTCGCTGGACAAATAGAGAGCAAATCCTGCAGCCAATTCAGGCAGCGGATTGGTCAATCGTTGATCGCACGTCAATAATCTGTTGCCGACATATCACTCTGATGACGTTAAGCCCACAACTGATGCCCCTGAGGGAATCATAGATTCAGCCAAGAGCTGTTAATGACTGCAATATTAGATAACATGCGGGGAAATACACATAGGAAAAACAAACGTACGGTCATGATATCCGTGCAACGTTTTTTTTTCTAATGGGAAATAGGCCATCTCAAAATGACGTATCAAACTGCTGAAAAATCGGCGAAGGTGATACAATGAACTTCACTGTTATTTGTCCGCAGTTCATGGTTCGACTATAAAGTTCATGGTTCATTTTTTCCTGGGATTTACATGTAAGAGATTTATCTCAGAATAGACGCGAGAAAAGCGACTCTCACTTCCTCCCCACCTGAGAGCTGCCCCGCAGTACAACATTAGCTGGACAGCAATTAGCCGAGATCCGCATCGATATTTACTATGCCATTCAGAATATAATCTATTAACAACAATACAGTAGATTGGCCAATTACTTTGATTTCTCCAGCCTGACCCAGCGACATTAACATTCTTTTTGACTGTTGTAACTGACATTATGAATATGTGCATATACATCCCCGGCAAATCGTTTCACGCCGATGTAATAGGAATCTAGATCCTACAGGAATCCTAGTCCGGCTCAGTCGAACATAACCTTATAGGAGTAGCAGATGACTGAGCTCGGACCTCCTAGGACTCTCATTCCTTTCACACCCGTATCCTCATAGGACCGTAGCACCAACGAAGATTGGCTTGAACTCAGGTTGAGCCACAGCTTTTCAATTGACAGGTTACCAGGGCATGATGTAACAATGGAAAAGTTGTGGCTCAACCTGAGTTCAAGATAAAAAATCTTCGTTGGTGCATCGTGACGGCCCATACGGTCACAGGGTTGGTTCAAAGAATCAAACATCGAATAATGTTGTTTCCAAAAACATAATGAAAATATTTGACGTCCAGTCATAAAATATTGGAAATTTTTTTATCTGACAAATTATTTCCAATATTGTATGACTGGACGTCAAATATTTTTTTAATCATTACTCAACCTCGTAGCATGAGGAATGAGGAATGTTTGCACGATCCAGAAGAGGCAGAAGGCAGTTGTTTTTCGGTTATGGTAAAATAATGACCTTGGCCATGAAATAACGAAAATTATTTCATAGCACGTGACCGTCGATTCTGCGCTGTGATTGGTTCACATTCTCTAGAGTAATGATAACAAAGTATCTTTCTCTCCTACGGAAAACAATCCCAATGCTTCACCAAAAACACCCTCTCCTTCCCATAGTTTCTATCGACAGAAATATTACGATATTCATCATCAAATTTCGTCAAGGCGCATCCAGAATGCCCACCGGAACCGGAAATGGACGCCATCTTGGATTTAAAAGAGATACACTCTGACGTCATGACGCAAAGAATTGAACATTGGACAGCAGTTAGCGCTGGGAAGGATCCCAAAAGTGATGAATTTGGAACACTTTTGTTGTATAACGCTTCGAATGTTTTACCTAGATGTAAAATGACAATCGATTATGTGTAAGAAGTGATCCACTTTGCACTTCTTACATTGTAAATATGCCGGTGTATGTATATTATTGCCCGCTATCTGCCAATGCCCGGGGGAGGCAATGAAAAACGGCCTCATTGCCTTCCCCGGGTGTTTTTAGCATAGGGCATTTATCTAGATGACTTCGTCATTTGCAAATGCCCCGGGAGGCACTGATAATTTGAAAATCCTGTTTACCAATGCCCGGTCAGGCAGCTAGAATGGGAGGCACTCGGGGACATCACACCGGTGTCGTAGTACCAAGTAGCGAGGTTAATGGTCCGACTCCGACTCCCATTGTGAGTACACTCCTCGCGCAGTATCTTCTCACTCATACCTGTCGTTCATAGACACTGCTTACAATAACCAGATTCCCGCCGATTTACCGCATGATGGCAGCACTAGTCAGCGGCCAAACAGCGCCGGCGTTGCTCGGTGCTTCGGCCTGTTTACAAGATCAATCAATATACAAACATAATAATCTCGTATAGAGAGCCGTTATCCACTTCTTTAGCGATGTTTCAAAATAATAAAGGCACGAACTAAACAGTGAAAAGTGCAAAGTGGCACTGCATGCTGGACACGGGGGAGGGGCAGCCATTGCTGTTGTAGACTAGTCGTGCTGCGTCGTAATGCAACAGTCCCATATAAAATGCTTTACGACGAGTGACCAGTCTGCCACAGTTGTCATGGACGCTGACAGTGAACCAATCAGAAAATGTTTCATGTATTCCGTTAGTTACCTAAACGCCCTCTAGTGGTAAATCGGCGGGGATCTGGCCATTGTAAGCAGTGTCTATGAACGACAGGTATGAGTGAGAAGACACTGCGCAAGGAGTGTAATTCTGAGGTGCAAAAATTCGGATTTTTCAAGTCGGAGATATATTTACCACCCATGCGGGTTCTATTCGTTCTCCTGAAAGAGAAAACACCATTGTTTTGGAAAACCCCGTTGTATTTGATGACGTCGTTCCCAAAAACGGAATCCTCTGGAGTCGGAGTCGAGACTCGGAACGTTATCTGAACCTCCCTCTCCTCTGATACCGACTTATATCGTTGTACATGTACATGTATGTCATGGAGTATTAAATGGCTTTGGCCTCGATCTCGAGTCCAATTGAATGGTGCCGCTTAATCCGTAAATACGTGTACAATGTACACTGTCAGACGGTATCCAGCAGCAGGGCATCCAGGCCTACCTGGGGTATTGCGTCATTCCATCGAACTAGTGATGTAACAGGAGGTGTAGTCACGCGATGCCCCTGGTGTGCCAGGATGGCAGCAGGGAAGATGCAGGATGCGTGAAATCATGCAAATCTGTGACCTACCAGTGGAAGTAAAGGGCGCGTCACCCACCTTCTGTTAATTCACTGTATTCCTCGACCGAGGGCACCGTTGCACCACGTTCATGGGCAATAAAAAGCAACCTGCTGATACTGATCGCACTGGTCGGATTATCCTTGCCAAAGCGCATCACCGTTACGTTACTGAGAAATGGAGGTCCGATCCTCCAGGCTCGACGAAATTCGGTCTCATCCAATACAGATTCGCCGTCAACACTAAACGACAACTTTGGCGGGTCATCCGCCCAAGTGCCTGCTGGTGGTATAATAAATCTGAAGGTGAAGTCATACCACCGTCTCAAACGAAATGTCTTCTCATAGACGCGTTCATTTTCCCAATTTCGACATTGTACAATGCATACTTTTACCACGCCTCTCTTGTTGTGGATGGTCGCTTCAATTCTTCCAGAACTGCCTTCACCTTTGATTGGCCTTTCACCTTTGATGTTCGAAAGATAAAACAATACCCCGCGCTTATTACGTGTATCAAATCTGATTTTGAATGCAAGGGTGAATCCATCTTTCACGGGAAATGTACCCCTAAACGACTCAACATTCCTTTGGTTCCGACTTTCCAAATGGAGAGCATCACCGTCAAGTCTGGATGGACCATTTGTCAACAAGGAACGGTCCATTCCCACAAGTGGCGTGTACCTGCCGACTGTATTCAGATACGGCGAAAATTTGTCGAGAGGCCAGTACAGCACCTTACATCCCACAGTAAGGCCTACATGAAGACTCCACACAAGAAGCAAAGTCCTGCCTTTCGTAACACCCCGCAGAAAAGAAACCGCTTTGTGCCGTTTGTTCATCTCTGTCAGTTTCGAGCTATCTCCAAAACGTACTAAAGCATCAACACCGAAGACTGAGACAACCAGATGACAAATTTAGGCCCATCTATGGCATGATATCAGTTGCATTATTTAAAACATACTTTAATTACAACACAATTTTTCATTTTCCTATGACGGTACCCATGCCTCATTTATTGTAACATCGAGATAACAAATACATGTACATGTAGGCCTACAAGATCGCAGAAGGCCTCCTCGTGAAACGAGACTTACCAAAGCGGACGACAAGCAGGATTATCAAAGGAAACTACGTCACAATGGCTGCCATAGCAGCCATATTGAATTTTGAATCAAGGCCATTTTCAAATGAACTTTGCGATACTCATCCCCCAATACTCCCAGCAAAAATGGATTCAGTCAGACAAGCCGTTCACTCTATTTTTAACTGACGGAAAATACCCCTTTTAAAAGACCAGTCCATAGGCTTATGTAACTTTGTGGCCATTTTTGGAACAGTCGGGGAAATAGTGAGTTTCTTGTGGCAAATTTATAACGTCGATTCAAAAAGACGAGGCGCGGATCGACGTGGCGACAATATTCCTTCTGATCCCGGTCTGAGGCCGAGGGGTAACAAAACCTGTCCCCCCGAACCCAATCCTTTTTAACGAAGAGGTCAGACTGAGACAGAGACTGTGTCAGATTTCCAGTTGGGGATAGACAAATGGTTTACAGGAAGTACATGTACGAACACACTGCACACAGAAGGTTTTTCCTTTGAAGTCACCGTAAAAGTCAATCGTAGGAATGGGTCGTTTACGCCACGTGATGTGTCTCATGATCGCTATCGATGACGAAATAAAATTCTGATGAATGTCGTTAGTGTGTCGTTTGCTGCCACTTCATTGACTGACTTGCTACAGGTCGACAACATGACTCTCATCAAAAATTCATAAGCGAGTGATGAATGTTTGCTTTCAAGGTCGTTTTCAGACATGTTTTTGTCGGTAACAATGTCATCAAACTGATCAATACACAAGACTGGATAGAAAACAAAAGATGATATCAAATCGTGGCTTTTTTACGAATTTCCAAATTTGACATTTCATTTTTTTTCAAAATGTTGATGCTAATTTCCGAAGTATGGCAAGCACTTCCAGTGCTTCACTAAAAAAAGCTTCTCCCGACCGTTTTTTTCATCAACAGAAATGTTGCGATAGTCATCATCAAATCTCGTTATAACGCATCCATGATGTCCATCGGGAGCAGAGACGGACTCCATATTGGAAATGAACGAGATGCATTCTGACGTCGTCATGACGCAAAGAATGGAACATTGGATGGCCGACAGTCCTGGAAAGAATCCCACAAGCGATGATTTTGGCAAGCTCTTGTAGAATAAAGCTTCGAACGTTTTGCCTGAAATTAAGTTGCACTGATTGGAAAGGAGCACTTTGACCTCATCACTGCAAAATGCATCTTTTCGCCGGTGTAAGTATCATGAAGATGTCGATCAACGGGCATTGGCCCATCTATACTTGGCCGCACTATCAGCATGCAGTGCGAGACTTGGTTGTGCAAATTTATTGAAGTGAACTCCTTTGGGAAACGGACTGGCTGTTTGTCTTGTGTGTCGCTAATTGTCAAGTCGCGGCTTATTCCGTTAAGCTGCCCATACACGTTCAATATTATTGCACAATATGAGGACCAAAATGGGTGATGTTATTACCAATCTTTCTTCCACCCATCAATGCCAGAAGAACATGCCCCTATTTTGGCCCCATATTGTCATAAACTAATAAAAGAAACTATAAACGTCTCACTGGAGAATTCAGAGTTTCCCACTTCCAACCCTCATAACCTTCCTCAAACCCAACGGATTTTCATGCCTTTTGTTTAGTAATAACATATTTGATCTTTTCTACAAACCGTGTAAGTTTCGTCCGAATCAATCTTTGAATTTAGCCGTAATCCTCATTTGAAGCTAACAATTCCAAGAAAAATAGCTCATTTTCGCCGAACACCGTCTCTCACGATGACCAACGTTTTTTCATTGAGACTGAAGAGGGCGCAGTGTTTCTATTTTTAGCCACTCTTCGTGGAAAATCAACCTCGACTAGTCTGCTTGCTGGCGATTGGGACCTGCCGTCGAGGATAACGATCTCGTTAATCTTTGGCGTATGGCGTGTGTGTCGTTCAATTGAATTGACTCTATATCATGCATACATGTAGTTTGCCCACGTGGATGCGAGAATTATGGAGGTGGACGTGATCGGTTGGATCGGTTATCGTCTACCGGTACATTGTATGCTTATGCCCTGTTGTTCAGGTGTGATTGTGTCCATACCTTAGAATACAGCAGAAGAAAAACAATTTGTTGATTTGCCCCAAACCGTGCCCTCCCCAGGCGCGGATCCAAGAATTCTGGAAGGG
>NMRB01001806.1:75671-96396 GCA_002633025.1 Notospermus geniculatus | reverse complement strand
ATTAGGTATGTATCAAAACTGAACGTACGAAAACGAAAAATGAACCTATGATTAAGTTGAACATGTAACACTGAATGTGATTGGTCGCCCGCACCTTATCGACCACAGCGCCGACGGACGGTGAACGTAACCATAATTATATGTTTTCGTCCGCTAGGTCCACCTTGTGATTGGTTAACATGAAGATAAATCACAATCCCCTCTTGTGAATGAATAGTGCAGGGCGTAGACTGGCGGGTCTCGGTACGGTTTGCTTGAATAGAGTCCTGTAATTGACGTTATCTGTCGCCGATATGGCCGCGATTAGCAAGGGCCTTGACGCTTGAAAACCCACGACACACACGACCCTATTATAAAATCGACAAAGAAATACCAGGAATGTCCTCCAGCATGTCGCCGTAGGTAATGACATGGCAAGGGGTCAAAACCAACCTCGTGATGTAAGATCATGTAATGGTTTAAAACATTGTCCCGATTGAAATCTGCTGCTTGGGGCCTCCGTGTATGGAAGGACTTGTAACTGTCTCCCCACTCATCCACCCACTCATCCAACAGAAGTCCATTTCTGACCCGTCGCCACAAAACGAGTACAAAGTCGCTCTGAAGTTGGCAGGTTAAGACCAACGTTTTGTCAATTTCCGTAGCGCTTGGCGTATTGTAGACCTGCGTTTTGTAAAATCTCAGTGATTACGTTTCTGCCTTAAGCTGCTTTAAGCTACGTTTAGCTGACACGCGGAATGCGGATTGTGGAACGCGGAAGCGGAAAATGCAATGCATTTTCGCATACAACATATCGTTCCGCCGGGGATTCCGCGTCCCTATACCGCATTCCGGATGTCTGGTAAACGCAGCTTTATGCTTTATCTCAGCTCCTCGAGTAATTTGGTTCATCCTGGTTCATATCTTGTGATTTGATGTGACAGGACACATTTCATGGGAAGCGACTTGTAAAAAAACGTCTTTTCCGTTGTGACGGCCATTTGGCGTCGTCGTCAATAGGGAGTTTTCGCAAAGCGCCCCGAAACGCCAACGCGAAGGCCAGTCCCATTGTTCAACGCCGCGAAGAGAACAGCGAACAATAGCGGGATAGACGTTCGCGTCGGCGTTTCGGGGGATTTGCGAAAACTCTCTATTTTTTCTACCAATCGCAGAAGAGGCAGAGGGAATCCAGTGGTGGAATCGGCACGCTGGTGACTCAGATTTTATCGTACGCTATGCACCTACTTCCGGTATAGCAGACGAATTTTTTGAAGTACTTGAAAATAACATTTTTAGTACCTTTAGAGATCTGAACCACCCTGCCCCTATCACACACGCTATGAACTCGGAATGTTGTTCAACTACGCGTAACAGTTTTTGTGAATAGTGGAGCCGTATTGATCTACGCGACGAAAGTGCATAGGAAAGGTAGGTTTCGACTACAGAAATAGGATTTCTTTCCTTCCGAAGATTCTTAGAAGAATAGTTATAGGACAAATTTATAGTCCAACATATTGTTCATCTACGCTGTGAATGATTTTGATGTAAAGCCCCTAGATTTCTGGAAAATCACATTTTTGAAAAAGTTACCGTACGCCATTCACATAGCTGGGTGTTCTTGTACCGTACGCATGCACCTAACATTTGGCATCTGGTGAGAATTGGCCTGGCATTGAAAATCATGCCTCGCCGTTTTGTCTGAGGGGTACATTCATGTACATTCTTTATGTGATACCTCAAATTCTGCCGACTCGTAAACATCTTCCCACATTTGTCGCACTTTCGATGCTTGACTCCATCCATGGTGATGGTCGACATGGTCCTCGAAGCTGGACTTGTTACAGAACCACTTGTCGCAGACTAGGCATTGCCTTCCCCTCTCAATGTCTACACTTGTCCCCAGAGTGTTTAGTTGGCCGTAGGTATAGACCCACTAAACACTGGCATGATTGGCGCCAAAACTGAAGGATAGTCAACAGACGGCGCTGTTTGACGAGATATCCAATCACGAGCCGTCATCACGGGTTTAACCGACGCCGCCGTAACACACTTTCTGATTGGCTATGATATGTGTACAAAATGTACACTGTGTGTTCATACTTTTTCCGATTGGAAAGTCAACAAGGTCAATGCCGTTTGCAAATATGAGCAATGTTGTCACGCACCTGTTAGTGTGCACCCACCTTTTGGACATTTTGAAGGCTATATAATCCAGTTGCCTCATGAAAGCTCGCCGAGAATCACTAATTTGGTCCGTTTTACTGGCAAGTATCGCGCAGATTCCCAAATGGGGATTCCCCGAATCGGACAGCGAGCGCCGTCTGTTGGTCACACTTTGAGATTGGCGTTAATAATAGCAGTTTCTATGCGTGGATAACGTAGTGGGTAGCGGTTTGAAACTGCGGAGGGAGTTTACTCAAGGTCGTGCTTGGCCACCCGATGACTTCTAAGACTTGTTTTCTCTAAAAGAAGGCCACACACCTCACACAATGACTTCTGGGCACTCGGCGCCTCCTCTTTCACAGTAGGAGCTATATGCGCAATAACAGCTTGGCTAAAAGTGACCAAAAAAGAAAAAAAAATGTTAAGAAATATACACCACAACTGTTTCTCTGAAGTTAATGTCCCAAAGGTTATAAGATTTTATGGGACACCCCATTTACTCCAGCAGGTCATCTGGCATGTCTGGTTCAGCTTACAATGACATCTAATCAGATTGATATCTTTTTGAACGATAATTAGAACGGTTTTGCCTTACTTGCAATTTGAGGTGCATGGCGTACGGTTGAAAAGGTGCATTGCGTACGGTGAATTTGCAAAATTGGCGTTTTTTAACATTTAGAAGGTGAATTTCCCACAGCTCTAATATGGACAATGTAAATAACGTACCTGGCTTCCATCGTAGGCAAGAATCCTGCTCTGGAACCCCTCCACTGTGATTGGTATGAGCAAAATGTTCTTCATGTTGGCCTAACGCTTGCATTTTGGAAATTGACATCAAAATTACGAAGTCACCATAAGTGACCAGCCGTTCATCAAAACCACAATACCTTATCTTTCATATAATATGTTTACTACATTCGTAAAAGCGGTTGGGACGGAATTATTCACATTTTTTGTGCCCAACAAATATATTCGTCTGCTATACCGGAAGTAGGTGCATAGCGTACGATAAAATCTGAGTCACCAGCGTGATCGGGTCTTCAGTCAAAAGTGGGAGTCGCGGTGGTGGAGGTGTAGCAGTAAAGAGTGTCCCCCCTGTAAAAAGTGTCCACTCCTATTGTTGAATGACGGAATAATCGGCATGGGTAAAGAAACCAATCGCCAGAGATTAGAATGTAACAATAGGATATTTTGTTCCCCGGACAGTTTTTCCTATGACATTCTTTCCCTTTACAGCTGCGCTAAGCTGCATTTTGTCAGTAGCAGAACAAAGACTGGTTGACAAAGCACAACAACAGCGCATGGCTCATTGACCTTGTTCCATTTACTTGGTCAAACTCGCGCCTGAGTAACTTGGTCAACGAGAAAACGACACCTCCCACTTGTTCTCTTGTTTGAATTAAAACTTGCATGTATTGTATCATTGATTTTATCCATTTTTGGTATACCTGGCCAAGAGGCGGAGTTTTTAGCGGTTTCAATAGTTGTTGCGCAAGAGAGCTCATTCATCCACACCGACGGTCATTGGAATCAGGCGGGTCTATCAATGAAAGTGGGTGGGCTTACCATTCAAAACCGAACGAAACCGGGACGTACACATAACCCACGTGACTGGGGATGGCCAATCATAAATGTAGTACCAAATGTCCACGGCCGAAAACTCGACCTTTATAAGTTTAGTTTTGATACATACCTANGATGTAAAAACTCTTGGGGGTTTAAAGGGTATATTATCTGACGCTAATTACAGTGTCATTGTTGTTTGATCTCATTTGCAGCAGGAGAAAACCGGAGTTTTTTTCATACTGAATCGAGAACCGTGAGAGCTCTTATTTATTGGTTCTCATGATTGGCTCTTTCGACAATATTGGGTGATTTGTGTGTAATGTGTGGGAGGAAACCGGAGTACTTTTTCAAACAATGATTCGAGAACCCTGAGCTCTGACTTGGCTCATTATTGGCTCTTTAGATATTGAGGATTTTTATGTAATCAGGAGCGGATTCAGAATCATGGGAAAGAGGGGGCACAGCCCGCCCACATCGTGGAAAACCTCGGTCAAATTTTAACATCTTTTCAAAATTTCGAAATTTCCCGGTCAATTTTAAAGATTTTCCACAAAATAGAGGGGGCACGGGCCGGGTGTGCTCCCCCCTGGATCCGCGCCTGGTAATGTAGGAGGAAACCGAATTTTCCTGAGAAAACTAAGCTGTCAAAGATAGTCGCCCTCTGCACTGTAAGGGAAATGGGTTGGACTGGGGATCAATCCTCCCGGTGTAATAGAATCTTTCCCCTGGTATGTGATGTCCCCCAACAATACATTTACGGATTAAGCCGCACCATTGAATTGGACTCTAGAGAGACCAAGACCCTTAACCCTGTGACAAGCAATGCGTGGGGACATCAGGGCGACGGGGCATTAGATTCTATCACACCGGAACTTCACTGGCGACAGGCGCCGAGGTTATCAATGTCCCTACTCCTCTGACAGCAACTCCATCTCCTCTGCCGATTCACAAGCTAGGGACTTTGGCAACGTACACATCCACTATTTTGTGCAAGAGCCTACATTTAAATCGTCATTGTGGGCACTGCACTGAGAAGGGTTAATTAGAATTCTTCTGCGAGTTGGTGCCTGGCCTCAGCATACCGGCTCGCATGGAAGTACATGTAAGTGACCTCATACAAAGCCGTCAATGGGCGTGTTACACATAATTGCTAATTACTAATGAACCAATAATCACAGAAAGGACGTAAGCAAATTGGACCTGACCAGTGGCGCCACATATCAATACGTTACTCCTCACCAATCATATCACCGGTTACAATGGTGAACCTATCGTTACGTTTTCGTTCGTCCACTTTAGTCCTTTACCTATAGAGACCTAATGATCCCAACTATGATAGAGGGCAACACACAGTAATCAGGTCCTATACAATGGATGCCTTTTGTGTGAGAAATCGACCAGGATCTGAATGTCCCGTTGAATGTAACAGTAATGTTTTAACCACTAGTGACACCTATTTAAGTAGTGAGTTAGTTTCCTCCCTTCCATTTGAGGCGGATGAAAGTGTTTGGTTTGCACTATGGCTATGGGCCAATCCCTCATGACCAAAAGGTGTCACTGCGGCCCAATTCAATGCCTAGCGGACCCATTCATGGTTGATTGAGCACCAATCGGGAGAATGTTCTTTTGTATTGGTCCACTAGAACTTTGCTGTCATCTTTTGGCAATAAGTACGGCTGACTCCTGCTATTTGCAAGCAAGAAAAGTCTTGGAATACGGAAACTGAACATGCATTTGGCAATTAAATTCCTGACATTCATGTCGTGTGAGACTTCGAAACGTTAACGCTAATATCCGAAGTATGGTAAGCAGTCCCAGCGCTTCACTGAAAAAAGCTTCTCCCGACCGTTTTTTTCATCAACAGAAATGTTGCGATAGTCATCATCAAATCTCGTTATAACGCATCCATGATCATGTCCATCGGGAGCAGAGACGGACTCCATATTGGAAATGAACGAGATGCATTCTGACGTCATGATACAAAGAATGGAACATTGGATGGCAGACAGTCCTGGAAAGAATCCCACAAGCGATGATTTTGGCACGCTCTTGTAGAATAAAGCTTCGAACGTTTTGCCTGAAATTAAGTTGCACTAGTTGGAAAGGAGCACTTCATGACTTTGACCTCATCACTGCAAAATGCATCTTTTTGCCGGTGTAAGTATAATGAAGATGTCGATCAAGGGCATTGACCCATTTTCAATACTTGGTCGCACTATCAGCATGAGTGCGGGACTCGGTTGTGCAAATTTCATGAAGTGAACTCCTTCGTGCAACCAATGCGGATATGATGTCGTAGCTATACCTAGATCTGTATTTTGTAAGATCGGTGTAATGTTTTTCAATGTGGCCATTTTTTGTGCGACTCCCATTGTTTTAGAACACACTGGGTAAACGGACTGGCTGTTTCTCTGTGTGTCGCTAAAGCTGGGAATCCACCATTGATTTTCAAGCTGATTTTGCGTTGCGACTTGCTTTGCAACTGGGTTGTGGTGCAACTGGGCCCTCGATCGCCGTGGTGGACTCACTAGACGTAATTTCCACCAATGGCGAATGTGGTCAATTTCAGTCGGCAATTGGTGGGCGACCGGTATCAGTTTCTTGCGGGCGTATTCAATCGCATGGTAGCAGGTTGCAAAGCAAGTCGCAACGCAGAAAACCAGCAGTTGATTCCGAGCTTTATTGTCCCCTTTATTAGGGAGGTTTCGAAATCAAACGATAAAAGTAAACGTTAACGACAACGTTATTTTCATAGTACACATTAACCAGATTTTATATTGCATTTTCGGTACAAAAAGAACGTTGTCGTTAACGTTTACGTTTATCGTTTGATTTCGAAACCTCCCTATTATCCCCTCCGAGCACGAACGGTTTTAGGAGGGCTTAATTTAGGTCCCCGTCACAAAATTTGAGTAGTGTTGACGGGCACCGGGCCTCAGGAGGGATTTTTCAGAGCCGGACTAGACCCGGGTGTCAAAAAACCCGGGGATTTCTATGTAGTGTAACCACGGCTTATGGCCGAAACACACGATACTAGAAAATTGGACAACAAAAATTGGACGAACAAATTTGATCGTGTGTGACGGGAAAATTGGATGGAATGAATTCCATCCAAAATGATTTAGGTTTCGTCCTATTTTTGTTTGACCAAACTTGGAAATTTGATCGTGTGTATAGCGGAGCAGGATTTTTGTTGCATGATTGACCCTATGGGGGCTCAGTGCATTCACTGCTAGTTTTTAGTAGCCCTTCTATTTATTGCCAATGGGGATTGAATTTTATGATATCATCCTGTATACCTGGCAGCCATTTTTGTAAGAATGCTTGGTGAATTATGGCCGATAGTATAGGCCTGCACATGATGCAACATGTTGGCCCAACGTTTTCGTCAAACATGTTTGATCAACTTTGGCCTGCATACACACGACCAATCTTATTCATCAAACATGCTTTAAAAAATTACTACATGTATTCTGGGGCTTAATTGCTGAGCCGCTCGATGAGCAGTATACGTAGATTCAGGGCCGTTTTAGAACCTATTTAGGTCCTATTTAAATCTATTGTTCTCGATGGTTTACAATTTAGACTTAAGGTCAACCTTAACGTTAACGTTAAGGAATTAACGTTAACGTTAAGGAACGTTCTAAAATACGACCCCAGTCTTATTTATCGAGCTAGCTTGACAAACAGGTTTCAAATAGAACCTTGCACGTCGAGCTGGCGATAAAGACACGCCTCCTCATGAATATGCATAATGGCTCCAGGCGCTTTAGCTCAAAGGACGCATAGTTCTACGACTCTTTTTGATACAGATACATCTTTATATTCTTTGCTAAGTCGTTTCAAAATCGGCAATTTGTCAAAGGACCTACAGGTAGGCTATATGTAGACCCTCTCGCAGTTTTCGACGGGCGTCGATGCCATTGCGCTAGAAACGGAATCCGCCATTTTCGCCTTTAGTTTTGAAAGACAAAACTAATTGTTCAATGTGAAATTGGCCTGGTTAACTTAGATCAAACACATGAAAATTAATGAGGCTGGCTCGACGTTTTAAGCCAAACTTTACATATTGTTTTATCAAGCCGGGTTCAATAAATGGCCACTTTCATTTTGTAACGTAATCTTTACATTGCCAAAGTAAAGGGTTCGTCAAGGATAATGGTAATTTGCGAAATGGAACGAAGTCCGTTCCACAAATCACAATAAAGCCTTCCAAATACTTGTACCCACCTTCCGTTAATATACTGTATTCCTCGACCGAGGGCAACGGTGCACCAGGTTCGTGGGAAATGAAAAGCAACCTTGTAATACTGACGGTCGCAACTGGCCTCCCCTTGCCAAAATGTAACACGGTCTTGTTATTGGCAAGTGTTGGTCCGTACTTCCACGCTCTACGAAATCCTATCTTCAACACACGTTTACCGTCGACACAAAATGAAAACATTGGCGGGTCATATTCCCAAGAGCTTGATGGTATAATGAATCTGAAGGTGAAGTCATACCACTGTCTCAAACGAATTGTCTTCTCAAAGAAGTATTTATTTTCCATTAATGGTCTGCTCTTGATATTCTTTGCTCTTGCTTTTCGACATTGAGCAATGCATATGTCTACTCCTCTCCGGCTGTTGATAACCACTCCGATGCTTCCAGAACTGCCTTTATCTCTTAATGGCTGTTTGATGTTTGAAAGATAAAACAATACCCCGCCCTTATGACGTGTGTCAAATCTGATTTTGAATGCAAGGGTGAATCCATCTTTCACGGGAAATGTGCCCCTAAACGACTCAACATTCCTTTCATCTTGGTTCCGATTTTTCAAATCGAAAGCATCACCGTCAAGTCCAGACGGGCCATTTGTCAACAGGGAACGGTCCATTCCCACAAGTGGCGTGTACCTGCCGACTGTATTCAGATACGGCGAAAATTTGTCGAGAGGCCAGTACAGCACCTTACAACCCAAAGTAAGGTCCATACGAAGACTCAACACAAGAAGCAAAGTCTTGCCTTTCGTAACACCCCGCAAAAAAGAAACCGCTTTGTGCCGTTTGTTCATCTCTGCGAGTTTCAAGCTATCTCCAAAACGTACTAAAGCATCAACACCGAAGACTGAGACAACCAGACGACAATAATTAAAAATGAATTAATAATGAAAAATTATGTTGTAATTATTACAACACAATTTTTATCGCAGAAGGCCTCCTATAGTGAAACGAGGGGGACGACAAGTAGATTACGTCTACATGTGTCTACAATGTACAGAACCCACTTCACGATGGCTGTCGTAGCAGCCATATTTGAATTTGAATTTTAAATTAATTCATTTTCAAATGAACTTTACGCTACTCGACTGTGGTCGATCTTGGGGTTAGACAAACATTTGGGTCAGATATGGTCGAGCTGGGTATGAAAAATGGTTCGGAGCGGTGTCAGACTTGGTAGATTTCGGGTCAGACAAATCGCTACGTCACAAATCCGACTGATTTCGGTTGAGACAAACGGTTTGGTCAGGTTTCCGGCTGGGGTCAGACAAATAGAAGGAATGTACAAACAAACACAGAAGGTTTCTCCTTTAAAGTGACCATTAAACGTCAATTATCGTAGGAATGGACGGTTTATGTCATGTGATGAGTTTCATAATCGCTATCGGGCACAAAATAAAACTCTGATGAATGCACTTGTGTCATTTCCTACCGCTTTTCAATGACTGACTTGCTACACGTTGACAACAAGACTTTCATGGTGGCTGTCAGATGCCTTTTTTTGTCGATAACAATGTCGTCAAACTGATCAATACATGACTTCATAGAATACAAAAGACACAAGCCCAGCTGCGTTCTATTGTCAGTGATAGGCCGGCGGGGGGCAATTCAGGCATGGTAAAGCCTAGGTCACAAATGCACCGGGCCCCGTACGATTTTCCCCACCCAGCGGCTTGCTGCGGATTTTAGAGACTGAAACTCGGATCTAAGATGAATCATGCCGAAATCGCCTCAATAGATAGGCGGAAAGTAGGCTGGATCAAACTGGGCACCGTAGAAATTGGCCAAAATGTCTGTTTTTACTCGCCGTACGGGCCCCGGAGTGGATATGTGACTGGGGCTTTATGGGGATCCCAACTATGATAGAGGGCAGCACACATTAATCAGGTCATATACAATGGATGCCTTTTGTGTCAGAAATTAATCAGGAGCCCTGAATGTCCCTTTGAATGCAATACTTTTTTACCGCTATGACTAGTGACACGACGGTGGTGAGTTAGGTTCCTCATTTCCATTTGAGGCGGATGAAGGTGTATTTGGTTTGCACTATGGATATACAAAGAACCATGTAGGAATCGTTAATATGAAAAATATACACGCGATGTCACCAAATTCATTAATTATTCCTAGTCCTCGTTGTCATTGTGGTGGTGTTGAGACTTAAGCGGCGAATCCACTTTCGCGATTTTGGCTTGAGACGGGGTTGCTTGCGAGCACTTGCGATCACCTTATAAGGACTTCCGATTGCCATATAAGGGACCGCAAGGGACCGCAGGAATAATCCTTCTAATATTTCAGGATTTACTGTACCAACACACATGTTGACATATCAGTGCCTATGGTCATTTCACCCTCTGACTACTCTCCCTTCACTTGGATTGAGCTACACTCGTCCCCAGTGGCCTCGAGCATAATAGTTATATGCTCTCAACCACTGGCACAGATGGGGCCTAATCATGTTTCTGAACACTAGATGGCGCAAACTGTCATCAACCAATCAGCGACCAGTATTTCACGCAACTAGGGGAAAACATGAAGCATTTTCTTATTGGCTGATCGCTCATTGGCTGGTTGATCGAGCGCGTTCGTCAACAACTGCTAGTGACATCTAGTGTACAGAAACGTACTTTGGCACCAAGTGTTTCAGTGGTTGAGGGTGACAGCTTCGAGCGGAGGCCGATACCACTGAATTATTGAGTGTAGGATTGAGCGAGAGTAGGAGTGATAGGAACGCTTGTCAGGGCACGAGGCCTACCTCGCAAGTACGACTCGTGGCTGGGCCATACCCACAGTGCAAACCAGCCACACTATCATCCATCTCAAATGGAATTCCCCATTAGGCCTAGGACTGACCAGCGAGACAGCTGGGCTTGTATCTTTTGTTTTCTATCGAGTCATGTATTGATCAGTTTGATGACATTGTTATCGACAAAAAAGCATCTGAAAGCCACCATGAAAGTCTTGTTGTCGACGTGTAGCAGGTCAGTCACTGAAAAGCGGTAGCAAATGGCACAAGTGCATTCATCAGAGTTTTATTTTGTGCCCGATAGCGATCATGAAACACATCACATGACATAATCCGTCCATTCCTACGATGATTGACGTTTAATCGTGATTCAAAGGAGAAACCTTCTGTGTGTGTTCGTACATGTATTCCTTCCATTTGTCTGACTCCAATCGGAAACCTGACCGAACCATTTGTCTCACCCAAAATCAATCGGATTTCTGACCTAGCCATTTGTCTGACCCGAAATCAGCCAAGTCTGACCCCGCTCCGAACCATTTTTTCATACCACCCTCAACCACATCTGACGCAAACACTAATACCTAATCCAAGATCGACCAAAATCGAGTGGCGTAAAGTTCACTTCAAAATGAATTGAAAATTCAAATATGGCTACTACGACAGCCATCGTGAGGTAGGTTCCGTACATTGTAGATAGACGTAATCTACTTTTGTCGTCCCTTCGTTTCACGAGGAGGCCTTCTGCGATAACAAATTGTGTTGTAATAACATAATTTTTCATTATTAATTCATTTTTAATTATTGTATTAAAGTATTGAATATTCCAACTGATATCATGCCATAGATGGGCCTAAATTTGTCATCTGGTTGTCTCGGTGTTGGTGCTTTGGTACATTTTGGAGATACATGTAGCTTGAAACTCGCAGAGATGAACAAACGGCACAAAGCGGTTTCTTTTTTGCCGGGTGTTACGAAAGGCAGGACTTTGCTTCTTGTGTGGAGTCTCCTGATAGGCCTTACTGATGGATGTAAGGTGCTGTACTGGCCTCTCGACAAATTTTCGCCGTATCTGAATACAGTCGGCAGGTACACGCCACTTGTGGGAATGGACCGTTCCCTGTTGACAAATGGTCCGTCTGGACTTGACGGTGATGCTCTCCATTTGAAAAGTCGGACCCAAAGACATGCTGAGTCGTTTAGGGGTACATTTCCCGTGAAAGATGGATTCACCCTTGCATTCAAAATCAGATTTGACACACGTACACGTAATAAGCGAGGGTTATTGTTTTATCTTTCGAACATCAAGCAGCCACTCAAAGGCGGCGGTCCTGGAAGAATCGGAGTGGTTGTCGACAACCGGAGGGACTTAATAAAAATATGCATAGCTCAATGCAAGACACGAGCAAACAATAATCAATTTATGGAAAATGAATACTTCTTTGAGAAGACAATTCGTTTGAGACGGTGGTATGACTTCACCTTCAGATTCATTATACCATCATTAAGCTCTTGGGAATATGACCCGCCAATGTTTTCATTTTGTGTCGACGGTAAACGTGTGTTGAAGATAGGATTTCGTAGAGCGTGGAAGTACGGACCTACATTTGCCAATAAGAACACCGTGTTACATTTTGGCAAGGGGAGGTCAGTTGCGACCGTCAGTATCACAAGGTTGCTTTTCATTTCCCACGAACCTGGTGCACCGTTGCCCTCGGTTGAGGAATACAGTATATTAACAGAAGGTGGGTATTGGGAAGGCTGATATTATAGTGATTTGTGGAACGGACGTTCGTTCCATTTCGCAAATTACATGTACCATTATCCTTGACGAACCCTTTACTATGGCAATGTAAAGATTACGGTACAAAATGAAAGTGGCTATTTATCGAGCTAACGTCGAGCCAGCCTCATTAATTTTCATGTGTTTAATTAACCAGGCCAATTTGACATTGAACAATCAGATTTGTCTTCCAAAACTGAAGGCGAAAATGGAGGATTCCGTTTCTTGCGCAATGGCATCGACGCCCGTGAAAAATTGCGAGAAGGATCTACATAGGTCGTTTGCCGATTTTGAAAAGGTTTTGCAAGAATATGAAGATTACCATTTCTGGATCTTTATCAAAAATGTAGTAGAACTGTGCGGCCTTCGAGCGAAGGCAGCTGACGCCATTATAGTCTCGCGCAACCAGCCCCTCGGTCATACTCCGAGGTCGTCAGACCGAGGGTCTGGCACGGAAAGAAATTCTCATTGTAGCGACCTAGTGACCTCGTTTCGATGATTCGAAAGGAGGTCAGCATCGCTGATTGGCTAGTTTCAAAATCTGGTGACGTAGGCTGCAGGGGGAATATGGCGGCGCCCAGATGACTTGAAGCGTGAAAATTAGTGAGGTGAATCGCCTCAATTTGTGTTGTCAAGTCAATTTATAGTGTCTTTCATTAGAATTTAAGGCAAGTATATTATTATTCTTTCGATTTGGGAGGGAATTATGCAATAAAAAGTGCAGTAGGCCTTACAGCAAGGGGTANGTCAATTTATAGTGTCTTTCATTAGAATTTAAGGCAAGTATATTATTATTCTTTCGATTTGGGAGGGAATTATGCAATAAAAAGTGCAGTAGGCCTCACAGCAAGGGGTAGTTTTACTGAGACGCTGCATGCTTTTTGCATTGATTGTGCATTGTGTTCTACGTCATCGGCGGTAGATTGTCCGCCATGATGGTTTTTACAAGCAAAAGGTACCATCCGGACCAGACTCTAAAATTGAAAATTGCAGAGTCTGGTGGCACGAGACTAACGCCATTATGCATATTATGGAGGCCTGACTTTATCGCCAGCTCGACGTGCAAGGTTCAATTTGAAGCCTGTTTGTCAAGCTAGCTCGATAAATAAGACTGATTGAATCTACGTACTGCTCATCGAGCGCTCAACAAATAAGCCCCAAAATACATGTATTTTAGTGCTTATTAATGAATAAACCCAGTAGTCTTGAACGTTAGTTGTGGTGTTGAGTTGATATTTTTGGTGACTGGGAGGGGAATGTGGATGGTAGTCAGCTGCCCTGCATTCAGAGAGACTTTAGTGAAAAGTCTCTCTGAATGCAGGGCAGCTGACAGGGATCTGTGGTTATAAGTATTTATTAGCAAATGCAGATTTGTAGGGAAATGGAAGGGCTGGGGAGATATTCATCCTGCGACTAAACGTTTTCAGCAAAAAAAATAAACAGAGAAACAGACACGTGAAAAAGAAATTCCTATCGCAAGGCTCGAACCCGGCGCCCCGGATTCAGAGCCGGACGCTCTACCGATGCCCCAGCCGGCCACGTCATGGCGGTGGCTGCTCAATAAATGTTTATAAACATATCCCAGCTACTCAACATATTTTTATGTTAATTAGAAATGACGTTACAAATCAGAATAATCTTCCAAAAATCGTATTTTACCAACATCCACAGAGCAAGTCCCCAGCAAATCTGTCAGCATATCGCTACATAATGTACCCATCTACGTTCACAGCCACTAAAAACGTGAACCAACCGTCCGGTATATTCCATCTGAACATTAGACGCATTTCATCTATGAGTCCAATTCTATTGACTGACCGTGAAAAGTCTTTGGCTAGCTTCGCTGTTGGCCGCTACGCGGCGCGTTGGGCCCTTGCGTCCAGTGGGTGATTTCAAAGATGGTGTTAACACGGTGTTTACAATGCTTTAATGCATTGTAAACATCGTGTTAACACCAACTTTGAAACCACCNAATTTTCATGCAACTTTCACTGAAATGATCTTTACTCCAACATCTTTCCAGAGAGGCTGAGTGCTGGGAAGCTTCTCAGGTAACCTTTAACCTTAGCTCAAGATAATCTTCGTTGGTGCATATGGCCGCACGTAGGTAGCTACATCATGTTCGCATTTGGTTGCACATTGAAGGAATTCACTGCCATGAAATTTGCACAACCGAGTTCCGCACTGCATGCTGATAGTGCGACCTAGTATAGATGGGCCAATGCCCGTTGATCGACATCTTCATTATACTTACACCCGCGAAAAGATGCATTTTACAGTGATGAGGTCAAAGTGTTCCTTTCCAACCAGTGCAACTTAATTTCAGGCAAAACGTTCGAAGCTTTATTCTACAAGAGCGTGCCAAAATCATCGCTTGTGGGATTCTTTCCAGGACTGTCGGCCACCCAATGTTCCATTCTTTGCGTCATGACGTCAGAATGCATCTCGTTCATTTCCAATATGGAGTCCGTCTGTGCTCCCGATGGACATGATCATGGATGTGTTATAACGAGATTTGATGATGACTATCGCAACATTTCTGTTGATGAAAAAAACGGTCGGGAGAAGCTTTTTTCAGTGAAGCGCTGGAAGTGCTTGCCAAACTTCCGATAAGCGTTAACGTTTCGAAGTCTCACATGACAGGAATGTCAGGGATTTAATTGCTTAAATGCATGTTCAGTTTCCGTATTCCAAGACTTTTCTTGCTTGCAAATAGGAGGAGTCAGCCGCACTTTTTGCCAAAAGATGACAGTAAAAGTTCTAGCGGACCAATACAAAAGAACATTCTCCCGATTGGTGTTCAATCAATCATGAATGGGTTCGCTAGGCATTGAATTGGGCCGTGGTGACACCTATTGGTCAACTTACTCACAGACTCCTACTTTTCAGGAGGTGCCACTCACTAGCTGTGTTTACACCTAAGCAATTTTTCCAGGCCCGGGTACGAATTTAACCCGGATCCATTGAATTTATACGATACGCTGGCCATGCTATTTATAGACACACCATCCATTCAATTTTAGCAGACCGACACCTGTTGGTGGGCTCAGTAAACATTTTAGCCAGGCATTTTTCTGTTCACACCAATGAAATTGTCGGGCTAAAGTATAATCCGGATCCACGGAGGGTCAGCTGACCGAGCGGAAGCAGGCTAAATTAGCCCGGCAATTTTTAACCCGGATCCGATTTTCATAGGTGTAAACGCAAAAATGGAGGGTCAGACCCGGCAATTTCGTTAGGTGTAAACGCAGCTGATGTCTGTGACATGAGGGATTACAAAGAACCATGACCCATGCATTTAGGATATGAAGAATACTTTATCCTCGCCTCTAAGAGGTCAGTCCAGAGTACTCATGATTCGGCCTTTGTTCCATACCATAATAGGCGCCGGAGCTTCGTTCTCTGTTCGACCTTGGAGCAATTATACTGACAGTATAATACTGTCAGTATAATTCCTCCAAGGTCGAACAAAGAACGAAGCTCCGGCGCCTATTATGGTATGGAACAAAGGCCGAATCATGAGTACTCTGGACTGACCTCTTATTATACTGTCAGTATAATTCCTCCAAGGTTCGACCAATCAGAACGACCGAGGAAGTTTGTTGGAATATTGTACTCACAATGACCTGGCAATGCCTAGCCTTGCCTTTTAAGTGTCATCTGCTGGACATTAATGACTGACTTCTTAGAGGCGAGGATAAAGTATACACGCGATGTCACCAACATACATCGCAGTGCACTGTGTCCTGAACTGGGCCCAGGCAGAGGAAGTTAGCCTGGTTCCACTAGTGGCATTGTAAATAGTGGCATTGTAAATGTAAGTCGTTGCAACCATCGATGGCCACCGTAGATGAATGGGTCATGCTAATTCATGGTGGCGTGGCTGATCATTCTCGCGAGTGTACGCACCGATCAGGGCCGACCCAAAGAAAGTCCGATACTGCTTTCGGTGCCTATCGGCGGTTTCGTTATAACTAACCACCAATAGCGCTGTCTGACTTTCTGTGCGGTCGGCCCAACCTCGTCCCCAGGGGTCGTTCGCTTCTGACAATATGGCGGACGCTCATGGGAACGAGGTTGCGGTCGGCCCAGGACTGCTGGACAAGACTGTTCGAACCTAGGCCTACGTGTTTAAATGATCTAAGTGATCGACGGCACTGAAACTATTACTACACATAAAAGAATGAGTTGAAATATGGCTCCTTACTTGATGAAGGGCAGTAATGGTACAGTATCACAGCGCGTCGAACATCTCAAGTAATGAAAACGATTGCGGCCGTCAATGAAGCAAAAATAAACTCGAAATTTCTCAAAAAATCGTATAAAAACACCAAGCCGAATGAGATATACATGTACATGTAGTTCAAGTTGCTTTATTCGGGACGCGCTTTGACCACAAATGATTTGAATATGCATAATATCATCTATTTTTGATAATAGTCAGTACATGCAGATTAAGTGAGAGGAAAAGGCGAAAAATCCTTCAGAAAGTTGAACAATGCTAAAAGTATGATGATTTTAGTGGTGAGAATACCTGAATGCCAGTCACCAATTACAGTACATGATATCAATCTGACTGTTTTACAAATTTCTAAATTCTAAATTTTTTTTTTCAAATTCAAATTCAAATTCAACTTCAAGGTTAAATATTTTAGTCTGAGCATATTCCGCAAAATTTGCGGTGAGGCGGGACCCCTCAGTCTGATCATTAACCAGGCCGACTTGTTGTTGAAAGGGGCATAATATTGCTGTCTGTGGTGGCCATCTTAAATTGTAGCACGCCTATTTTTGTAAGGATTCCTTCTCTAGACAGTCCCAACACATACAGCAAAGTGAAAACCATCAGACAAACCATTCTCCTCGAAATGCCTGTCAATCAATTTCAAGATGGCTGCCCTGGTGGCCATATTGAAAATCGCAGAGCACCCATTTTCGAAAGGAACCTTCCTCTACTCACATCCAAGACACACAACGAAAATCAACTCAATCGAACAACTAGGCCTATTCTCCTCGAAATGTCCGGGAACAAATTTCAAGATGGCTGGCGTGGTGGCCATATTGAAAACCCAAGCGCACCCATTTTCGAACGGAACCTCCCTCTACTCCCTTTCAACACACAAAGCAATAGAATCGGAGAAGCTGTTCCCCGAAATGTCCGGAAACCAAAGTTACATAACCAGCTCTGGCGGCCGTATTGAAAACAGTAGCCCCCCCCCCCCACTGTCGCAACAAATCTGAATGAGAACAGGTCCAGCCTACTGTAAAAAGTTTGGTACATGTATGAAGTTTATGCACCTCGGCTTACGACATTACATCAAGCATGTATTTCCTCTTGCACAAAAAAAATATTCATTGTGAATGCATAATAAGAAATTATTTTGTTCAGTTCAATCAATAAACGTGATTTCTTCATGACGACGTAAGATTGTCCAATGACAAGCAAGACAGCAGAGCAGATGTGAACTTATTAGCCTCGTGACAACTTCGTTATTTCTCAGGATGCTGTAATCGTCATAGAAATTGACGATGGATACTACATGAAGTAGGCCTAATCATTTTGTGTTCGAAATTTTCTGTGGATCTTACTAATTGTCGACGTAGATTGGGACAAGGAGACAACGGTTATGGGCGCCGACAACATTAGGAAGGGTTGCGGAAGCAAACTGTCATTTCGGCATTCTTTCCGCGTCAATGACTATTGGCCATTTTGACCTCTCCCGAAAGTGCAGAAATGCCAGGAAATGTTTAGGAACGATATTAAAAGACAGTGAACGGAATCTTTCAAGAATATGCGGAGAGGTTGCTGAATGAATGCGGATTTACTAATTTTGCACTCCTCGTCTTTTCCGCGCCCTAGTGGACGCCAGGTTTTACGGAAAGCACACAACCAGCGATGTCACCTGGGCCCAGAAACACTGCCAACCTACTGCTCTTATTCTGTTTGTCTTCCTTGTTTGATACAGGTCTAACAGTGAGCTGTAAGGTACCAGTTCTATATTGGCCTCTCGACAAATTTACATCGAATCTGAATACGGTAGGCCCACTGTTGCCGGTGATAGGGATGGGAAGAGATCTTTTGACGAACGGTCCTTCAGGTCTTGTAGGAGACGCCATGAGTTTCAGAAAGGGGTGGCGTAAGAACAACGTAAAATCGTTTAGCATTTTATGGCCTATACGTCATGGTTTTACTCTTACATTTAAAATAAAGTACGAAACTACGCACCGACGTGGAGCTCTTTTCTTCCTGTCCAACCTTCCAAGTAGGATGAAGAGCACGAGTAAGGATGAACGAATCGTGGTAGCCATTGGCAACCAGAGAGGAATAAAAAGAGCTTGCATAGCTCATTGCATAAACAACAATGAAAAGTACAAAGGCAAAGCAACATTTTATTTGGGGCGTTGGTACGACTTCACCATTAAATTTATTCTACCTCTGCACTCTTGGAAAATGTCTCCACCAATTCTTGTATTTTGCATAGACGGTAAACTGATTAAGAAACTGACGTTTCGCAAAGCCTGGAGAACTGGACGTAGCTTCACAAACGGGAAGATGAAGATACATTTTGGCAAAGATAGACCAGTAAGCAATATTAGTATTGCGCGCCTTTTTTTCATCGGCCACGAGCCCAATACACCACTGCCAGCTGGCGAGGAGTACAGCAAATGGTCTGAAGGTGAGCATTTTACAACGTAGCATTACTGTATTCTAAGGCCGTGTTCGGAAAGCTTCCCCGAGGAAATTTCTTCCCCGAGCTTCGGGGAATGTGAGCATGCCCAGTGAAGGCGAACTTCCGAACGATATTTGCGCTTCCTCGGGGAAAGGTACTACTGTGGATTGCAGGCGTGAAATATTCCACGTTTAGCCAATCAGCATGTCGGCTTGGAAAGAAAACCGAAATACATGCCGGGAGTTTCCCCAAGTGAGCGACTCGGGAGGAAGCCTTGGCAGCCTGCCAAATACCTTACCGAACGCTCTCCCGTTTCCCCGAGCTTCCCCGAGGAAGCTTTCCGAACACGCTATAATTCTCTGAAGTAACGAGCAACATTCTACGGAGTTGACGAGATGGTGATTCCACCGTCAATTTCGTTTACTTTGTAATCAATTCGTTTACTTTGTAATCAAATGGAAGTAATAATAAAAGTTCGTAATTTGCAGGCGCGGATCCACGAATTTTGGCAGAGGGGGTCAGGCTCACCGAGGACGGTCGTTGCAGGCGGGCGCCGAAGATGCCCGCGCCGACGGGGGTGGCCCCTACACTCTAAAAACTAAAGTGTTAAGTG
The DNA here is from genome assembly GCA_002633025.1 of Notospermus geniculatus. Taxonomy (NCBI): domain Eukaryota; kingdom Metazoa; phylum Nemertea; class Pilidiophora; order Heteronemertea; family Lineidae; genus Notospermus; species Notospermus geniculatus. Next base: position 76,622 of record NMRB01001806.1, on the reverse strand, counting down.
CAACACTTAAAGAGGGCTGTGAGTGACTCCTCTTGGAAAGTGATCACTTTCTTGATCTGAATTGCTGGTTTAACACCACAGGTGAAATTGCCACACTTATTAGTGCGCACAAGTGAAGTGTGCATTTAACACTAAAAGTGTTGAACCAACACTTCAGATCACTTCAGATCAAGAAAGTGATCACTTTCCAAGAGGAGTCACTCACAGCCCTCTTTAAGTGTTGCACCTAACACTTTAGTTTTTAGAGTGTAGCAAATTTTAAATCTAGGAGGCCGTAGACACAATTTTCTTGCATCCCAGTATCAAAACAGAAGCTTTATTTTTGCGGGTGTTTTGCTTACTGTCGCATATTATTGAGAAAAAAAAACAATTGGTGGTGGCGAGCGGAGGGGCGGGGGTGTCACGACCCCCCCCAACCCCCTCTGGATCCGCGCCCCCTGTAATTATATGCCCTGGTAACTTTGACAACTTGGGATATGCCCAGTTTGTCTCAGTATACATCACTGTCCCTCTCAACACATCATAACGGTACGATTTTAGGGGTAATTTTCCAAGCTTCGGACTACAAACTGTGCCAAAATCATCGCTGTTAGCCTCCTACCCAGAGCGATCTTCCGTCCAGTGTTGCATATATTGTATCAGAACGTTAGAATGTTTATCGTTCATATCCAAAATGGCGTCAGTTTCCGCTTCCGGTGGACAAGGGAGATGTGTTATGACGAATTTCAATGACCAATACCGCAATAGAACTGTTACAGATGATGAAAATAACCAGAAGATCTTTATGGTGAAGCATTGGGATTGTTTAGAATAACGAGACAAGGTTCAAATGTACGTTAGCCTTAAAATATACACAGATTTTATTTATTTATTTATTTATTTAAACTTTATACTATGTGTGTACAATCAATAAAACAATCAATAAAACAATGAGTAAAACAATTAAAAGAC
>NMRB01001806.1:15695-27735 GCA_002633025.1 Notospermus geniculatus | reverse complement strand
TTCATTGTGACGAATGCATTCAATCCCTGGAACCAATCAGCCAGAGAATCCTCCCCTATTTGATCAGATCCTGAGTGCTTACATAGACGGGATGCCCATTTTGTCAAAGCCAGTGCTATCCCCTCCTGAGGCTGGCCATTACGAGGACTGGAGCTCAACAACTCCCATAGAGATCATAAAACGAGCACTGTTACATTACGAGTGTGGTGAATTGACAGTGATTGCAAACGTTGCGTCCTTTTTCGTGAAAATAGCAATGATTCTTCTGTTATGGCATCGTCGTGAGAAAATCATGATATGTGGCTGGTGGGATTTGGTTAGATGCAGTATTGGAGCTAGGAAATCCATGACACGAATGGATCTTTATTTGCGGTCGTCTGTATACTGTAATACCTCGCTTATAAGGTATACATAGCAAAGTGGTTACTATGTGACAAACACCGACACAAGCAAAAAATGCCATCAGATTTCTCTCATCTCCATGCTCTGCCAAGTGGAAACAAGGTGGAATACCCTATTGTCATCTGATGTGCCTAAAACATGGCCTTTTTGTGCACACAGTCAGCTGATACCCTTGATCTAGGAGTGCAAAAGTGAGGCTGCAGTCTCATCATTAATTCTCCTATCAAGTTTCTCCTGGCGAAAGCTTAGAATGCCGAACTTCATGTTTCCTTCTCTGCAAACTGAATAAAAACATTGCTGAGGATTCTCAGAGGATCAGCATCTTAATCATGGTGTGTGCCCCCAGCGTGATGCTGTAACCAATCCCCAAAACGTGTTAGAAAATGTTTGCCATATTGGTTTTTTCCATCAGGTTTTCTTACCATATCTTAACCCTCTCGTGATGAATTTTGTTGTGTGCTTAATGGGTAAACTGACAGTGCCGAATTGTAAAACCATCGTTTGTGTGCGAAGTCTGTAAACACAGACTGGCCACCTGCTCAATGTGTCTTCATTTCGCCTCTTTTTTATGGATCTATTCAAATCCCAGCTGACCTGTACTTCAAGGATTTATCTGCTGCTGGATTCATGGATGCTGTTGACTTATGAGGAGACTTGCCCAGGACTGGATATTATTTAAGACTCGTGCCAACAGAAAGATTGGAACCGCTGGCCTCTTGCTGCTGGTCAGAGCCTGGTGCACCTATACACCGCTGCCTCTTCAAAGATGGGAGATGAGTGTAAGTGACATTGGCAGCTCAAGATGATGGTGATTGACATGTGCCTTCCCAAGATGTAGTCAAGATGAATGTGACTGTCATGGGCCTTCTCGATGTGCAGTCAAGATGATGGTAACTAATATGTGCCTTCCTGACATGCTGTCATGATGGTGACTGACATGTGGCTTCCAAACATGCTGTCAAGATGATGGTGACTGATATGTGCCTTCCCAATGTGCAGTCAAGATGATGGTGACTGACATGTGCCTTCCCAAGATACAGTCAAGATGATGTTGACTGATACGTGCCTTCTAAACATGCAGTCAAGATGTTGGTGACTGACCTGTTCCTTCCCAAGATGCCATCAAGACAATGGTGACTGACATGTGCCTTCCAATGTGCCGTCAAGGTGATGGTGACTGACATCTGCTCTCAACATGCCATTTGATGCCCTGATTTTCTCGGGTTACACCATTCGTAATGTGTTATCTTGAATCCAATTCCGTTCAACCCTCGGCAGCAAATTTAATCAAACAACTGTCTGCCTGAACCTATCTTATTTTCCTCAGGGTTCTTCTGGGAAATTAACATTATTTCATTGTGAGCAACTCGAATAATCCAATAATTCTGTTTTCCGTGTAACGTTGGCAATAAACTGGTTACTGTTTCTGGTTCATGGATACCTTGCATCATGGTTGCATTGCTGTGAACATGTTGCCTTGATTGCAGTTCCTTGAATCAGTAGTTTCCTTGATCATAGTTCTGTGAATCAGTTTCCTTGATCACAGTGCCATAAAACTGTTTCCTTGATCACAATTTTGTGAATCTGTTGCCTTATCTTAGAAATTGTTGACAAACATTTGATAAAAACCCCTTTTTGCCCTCGCTGAAATGAACAACCTTGGATAGACCCAATATCCTTCATCAGATTTCACCCGTTGGGAGAACGATGATACAGAAGATGTTCTCAGCTCATTCTTGTACACACCAAGTCAATTGTGTTGTGTGCGATTAAAAAAATGAAAAGAAACCAGTTTCGATACATTTCCTTTGCTTCTATGAAGGCAATTTAGGAACAATGGTTTTCTAAAGGTCAGGGTTTTGCAGCATGGTTGCCTGGATGACAGGGGACTTTCCCTTGATGCTTGTGTCAGTTATGGTCTCCCCGGGGATCTTGACATTATCTCCTTGTCCCAATATGGAGATTGACATTTCTCTGTGTGACATTTACATGAGAAATCACCTTCTGGACAACTGCGGGAGTTCGTGGCATCTCATTTGCATGACGAGCTCTTGGTGAATAAGGAAATCCAGGAGGAAATGTCATGCAGGTCAAAACTAGATCTTGTGTTGTCAGTGACTATCACGCTGGGAGCACCCTGCATTGGTGTAATGTCTCGGTCATCTGACTGGTACTCTGCACAATTGATCTACCTTCTGCCCCGTGTACCACCCACTTACCACATGCAGCATCATACGCGCACCATCCTCTTATCTTCCGCGGATGTCGCACCAACCATGGAAGGCACGCAATGCAGACGTAACGTCATTCACCTTTGGTGTGTGGACGTCACGCGAAGTGACGTGTGATGTACATGCCATATGCAATGAATTGAAGCGTACCTTCCACATGACGTATGCGGAAGGTGCATGAATAAATGTAGTTTGTGCTCCATACTGAATAATAATCTCTCCATGTTGGCCTCTGATACTTTCACCGCACCAATCAGACAGTGTTGTGATGAAGGATTGCTTCCACGATTTGAACCTACCCTGCGGAATGGCATTGACAGCACACCACAGTCTAATGCGACTGCAATCAGCAGCCTTCCACCAAGTGTTGAACGTTCAGCCTCAGGAGTAGGAGGTCTTGCACCCTGCCAATCTGACCAGTCTGTAAGTGAGTGAGTCAGACCTTGTCTTCTCGCCAGGACTATAATTCCCTTCATTGTCTTGTCAAGATAAATGTCAGACCTGGAAAACTTGGTTAGTAAGTGTTCCGTATAGACGAGACACAAATTAGGGACTCAACCGGAGATGTCTGGTGTTATAGGGAAGTAGTTAAGCGACTTAGTGAAGGTAGTTTGGCAGGATTTATTCACGGATGTGTGTGGAAGTCGTGGTTTTATTGGCCAAATCTAGTGGCATTTCTTTTCTATTGTTAGCAGACGGAATTTTTTGTTCCCAATTGGTAATTGTTGGTCTGAATTTGCACCTGAGTGGGAGACTGATGGTGCGTCGATCAGTGCTGATGATAGATTTGTGAAAACCAGAAAATCTGAAAAAGTGACCCTCAAATTCTTCAAAGTCTTGGTTTTTGTTCCTGACCCTGAGGGAATGTCAGATTCTTAATCCAGCTTGTTTTGAGACTGTAGTACATTAAAAAGTTCTACATAAGTGGTGTTCGTTTCTATTACCTATTGCTGTTCATGACTCAACAACAAAAAACCCTTCCAACCTACTCATGACTGGCAATATCAAATAAAGTCCAACATTCATTACCAACAGCATTTTCATTGACGCAAACCTGACCTGTTGTCAGTGTCACGTTCATTAGTGGTAAAGAAAATTTCTACGTCGTCGAGTGTCGCATGATTGCCAGTATCGGTGGGCGATACAGCCTCCATTGATCGGACGGCGGCCTTCAAGCATCGGAAAAAACGCATCATGCTCGGTGTCGCAATTACGTGTTGTTGACCCATTAGCTTATCAAGACCAGCTGTCTCGAGGGGAAAAGTGGTTTGTTACCCTTTTGATGAAGACCTTAGGCAAGTCACATAACTTGCTCTCCACCACATTCTAAGCTGGTCACCCATTCCTAACAGCATGACTACCAGCAGTTTCAGACATGACTGAGTGATAGAGTGGAATTGATCACCTGGAACATATGTACATGTAGTTCATTTTTCATTAAAACGGATTCCTCATTTCAAGGAGAAGCTAACTCTGTTGACAATGAAGGTGACTTTTTTGATGGTGAAGGTTTTTTGGTGCGTCTGGTTTCTTCTGACGTCATAGGAATTGGCTCATAATGCCCTATTTGATGCCTAGTCCTTCAACATTCTTATCCAGGCTCATCAAACTGAGGAGCATCTTGGCTCGAATAATTGAAATTGCGATGATTTTCTGATCTACCTATCCTGTAGTCCTACTTTATCCTCTCCTGGGTCTCATCAAACACTCTGAATGTCGACGCTACGTTACAGTCGGACATGAAAATAACATCATGCCCTCCATCTCTCTTCTTATTCTCTCCGTTCAAACTCATTTATCATTTCTTAAGAAAAGCCTTCATGATTTCACAACGGCTCCCTGTAGCACAACATTTTTAAGATGTTTGAAGCAGGCTAATGGAATTCCAGAGCATTTATCTTCTTTTTAACAGTCCCTATTGTAACGCTCAGCATCATTGGATGAGGGGCTCGCGAGGGGGATCAATTTCACTCATCATGTACATTGCATTCTAAGAATCTGAACTCTTGACAAGAAGTGTCACCTGAGGGGGGATTATCCAGTTGTATCAGTCTTTTTCAACAGGGTTTGTGAAAACGTTTGCTATTGTTCTGACTTTGTTAAGACCAAGTGGTTGAGGACAAAACAAAACTCTCACATCGGTTCTGTTCGCTTTCACTCTACTTTCATAAAAGTCTTCAAAGATAAAGATCGCAAAGGTTTCAATCAGCTGATTTCTTGCTTTTGCTCTCCCACGCTTACTTGCCAACCAACATCTTCAAGTTGCTCTGGCAAACATCCTTTATAGAAAAATACCAAATGTAGAAAAGGGAGTCCCATACTTTTGATGTTCAAGTGTGATTTTCTGTTGGAGATGCGCTGTGTTTGATTGGCAAAGATTTTCAATCTACAGATGTCTCTTTGATGCGTAATGCTCCTTGCTGCTGTGGTAAACAGTTGCTCATGCACCATTTATAAAGATGCTGTTGGAGCAACTGGCCCTGTGATGACATTCTCAAATGGGTCAAAAATTTCTCTCCTGAATGACATTCTCAAACTAAGGGAGTAGGAGTGAAGTGCCCTGCCCACCAGGTTGCCAGTCAGTGCCTGATTCATTTCTCGAGACGTTTTTCTGATACATCCTGTTGTAAAAGCACTTTCTGGTTCACAAAACACCTCATATTGTACAGAAATTACCATTACATTAATGAGAATGTAATTAAATTATCTGTGATATAGAAATGAGGGATCAAATTAGTTGATAGGTTCTCCCAGCTATCTGTTTATCTCTAATTGTATTGCCGACAGGAATTCTAGCCTGATGGATATCATGTAGTTGGTCGGTGGGATGTGTTGTTTGCCTTTCAGTGGCCTGTTTTCATCCAAACCAGTGCCAAACATAAGTTGGTTGCTTCCTTGTTGCTCGTCCATAACCGAGGTACTGGCTCATCTCATGGTGGCCAACAAGCATCTCCTAGATTGCTCTCTCATCTCACCACCTTCAAGTGTGGCCTATTTTGCTGGCTACCTCATTGCCTACAAGTGTGGCCTAGATTACTGGCTGATCTCACCGCTTACAGGTTTGGCCTACAAGACTGCTGGCTCATCTCACCACATGCACGTGCTAGTGTGGCCTGGACTACTGGCTCATCTCGCCTCCTTCAAGTGCGGCCTAGATTGCTGGCTCATCTCACTTCTTACAGTGCCCAGATTGCTCGCTCATCTCACCGTCTCCAAGTGTGGCCTACATCTCCCTTCGTACAAGTGTGGCCTCGATTGCTGGCTCATCTCACCACCTCCTACAAGTGTAGCCTAGATTGCTGGCTTATCTCACCCTGCCTCCAAGTTAGGCCCAGATTGCTGGCGCATCTCACCACCTTCCAGTGTGCCCTAGGTTACTGGCGGCTTGTGGTAATCGACTCGACGCGACGCGACCACTCGATGACTCGATGGTTGCTAAGGAAGCTTCAAAACGCACAAATAGGTCTACGCAGGCCTCATGATGACACTACTAAATTAAATTTTAGCAATAATAATAATTAAGAAAGAAAAAGTGTGATGTATCGCGTCAAAAATCGTGTCTTGTCGCATGTAGCCCCTGTCGTACTTTGATGTGCATGCTATTCATCCACCGGACATCTCCCCGTTTGTGAACGGGAGATNAAAAAAAAAAAAAATTTTTTTTTTTTTTTTTTTTAGTTTTAGGGCATGGCGCCCTAGGGGGTTAAAAAAGGGCACAATGGCGCCCCCTTTCGGGGGCATGGCGCGGCGCCACTCTAAAATGGCCTAGATATAACACTGGTGGAGCGGTGCCTTTAGAAATGGCTCAACGGAGTTCGAAGGGATGTGGCATAGGCAATCAGTTCGTATCTTTTCCAACACAACAGTCAAAGCGCAGTCCAAATGGCATCGCAAATAGTTGATCCCAGAATTTTATTCAAAAGGTAGCATTGTAAACATATGTGAACACATCCCGTTAGCATTATGACCGCATTATGAGGGTAAATACACCTGGGAAGGGGAAACAAAAGGACCACAGATAAAGGACCTTGTACTACAAACATGCGCGGTATACTCTAGTACAGACACTCTTGAATGATTCCGCCGAATCCGCTCACAGGAGGCCTACTATACGTCACGCGGGAAAATTAAAATGGCCTACCTAGCAACCATCGAGTCATCGAGTGGTCGCGTCGCGTCGAGTCGATTACCACAAGCCGTTTGATTTTATGAGACGCACTGCCTACATATGGGATGCTGATCAAGATGGGAGATCTAGTGTTAGGGGTGTGGGTGCTTGCTGCACTGTGCTGGTCCATAGTTTTGCGAATGGTCCTTTCGACTAGCTGCTTTGGGTATCCATTGAGTTCTGTGAACACACGTCGGATGTGATCGAGTTCCTCATTTAAATACTCTGGTCGAGAACATAGGTTGAGTGCTCTGTTGGTGAGGGTCTGAATGATGCCACGTTTGACATGCAGTGGGTGATTCGAGTTGAAATTGATGTATTGATCAGTATGGGTGGGTTTGCGGTACACTTTGGTTACTAACTTCTCTTGAGTTCGAATGGTGAGTACATCCAAGAATGGTAGCTGGCGGTTCTGCTCTGGTTCCATAGTGAATTTGATCCTGCCATGTTGTGAGTTGAGGTGATTAAGTAATCCTGATGGGTCATCTTCAACACGTATCATAGCGAACACATCGTCAACTTTCCTGAACCAACACTTTGGTGTGACTGGTGAGTTGGAGAGAGCCTTTTTCTCGAAGTCTGACATGAAGATTTCAGTTATAATCGGAGAAAGCGGGGAGCCCATAGGTAATCCATTGATCTGCTCGAAAACCTTTTCACCCCAGGTGAAATATGTTGATTCGATGCAACGCTCTAGCAGGCCAATGATACTGTCAGCACTCAGGGTGGTGTCCATGGTTGGTTTTAGTTCGATCACTTTATGACGGATGGTTGCGATGGTTTCATCACGGGGGACGCTTGTGAAGAGATCGACAACATCATAACTGACTAGTTTTCCACTGGGGTCAAGTTGGGAAATCTTTGTCACGAGGTCCTTGGAGTCTTTGACATATGAGGGTGCCTCCTTGCCCAGGGGGCCAGTAGTCCGGCAATGTATTGTGCAGTGTTGTAGAGTACACTCCCTTTACTGCAGACGAGTAGTCTAGCCTTGACCGGGTCTTTGTGTGTTTTCAAAACAGGACACACTGAAGACAGCTCTCAATGCAAATGGAAGGAAGGTAGCCTCATGTAAAAACAAACATGAGGCCAAAGGTGTGGGAAACAAAAGGACCACAGATAAAGGACCTTGTACTACAAACATGCACGGTATACTCTAGTACAGACACTCTTGAATGATTCCGCCGAATCTGCTCACAGGAGGCCTACTATACGTCACGCGGGAAAATTAAAATGGCCTACCTAGCAACCATCGAGTCATCGAGTGGTCGCGTCGCGTCGAGTCGATTACCACAAGCCGTTACTGGCTCATCTTTCCTTGTACAATCATGGCCTTAGGTCTTGTCTACATTCAGAGACTCTGCATGTGTTGGTTCTTGTTTGTTCTTCCCAACACAATATCAAAAACCCTTCAGTTTTGCCTGAATCAAAATGTGCACCATAAGTTTGTGACACTCTTTGATATCAAGTCTCTCTGCATGGAAGCTAAGAGGCGTCACCAATCCCAACAGACCACATTAAACCATGTTTAGGCATCCAGTTATTCCAGTCTCCCTACCACCAGCACCATTATCACTTTGAAACAGCCTAAATCCATTAACCATCGTACTTGCTGATAATGTTTTTCTCCATCTACATCTGTGTTTTTTGTATCTGTGAATAGAACACCGCCGCACATCATCAGAGTGCGATATTGTCTGAATATCAATGAATGTTTGTTGTGTAATGTTCCGTCACTTGAGACCGGTTGTCCAACCTTTTAGCGTTAATCACAATGAAAGATGCAGTATGATGATATTCATGAAGAGAAAATGTATCAGGGATGCAGGTTGTTCTTTGTTAGCATAAGTACAGTGCACCCTCGCTCTTATGAACCTTGATGTTACGAACTCCCGGATATTATGAACCGAACGTCAGGTTCCCAAAATTTCATGACATCTATGTAAATCCTCGCTATTATGAACTGTGCGTTAGTACAAATGGACCCCAAGGGGTTCGTAATAGCAAGGGGGGTCTGTACTTTTTGAGTGAGAAATATCGGGATGATAGCTTTTTGTTTTGTCATGGTAACTGTCGGTGATGATGTTAAAAATGAGGCAAAACAAAGCAGGCGTCTTGTGCTTGCTGCGCTGCCACGCAGAATTAGTTTTACGGATTCCTCATTCTTCAGCATCAGATGATCAGAAACCTCTGCTGGCAGTTGGGGTAGTGGCACCCATTCTCCTCCAGGGATGATGATTATGGCCAATATGGTCTGTCACTGCATCTGTACCTACAACTCTTGTCTCTTTTTTCAGGGGTTTGAACAAACAAGGATACCAATGCAGAGGTAAGTCCACTCTGACAATTCATCTTTGAAGCGCTGAAAGAAGGCCTCCACACAGTTGTGCATTTTGCACTCCGTCCGGTTGTCAGTCCTTTGTCATTTTCTGCCACGCTGCCTCATACGATAGCCGCATCTGAAAATCACACACAATCTGGACAAGTGTGTGGAGGCCTTCATTGGACATGATATACTGGGTTACATGATGATTTCTTTGATATCTGAAGACTTCAGTCTGAATCACCCCATCCACTAACTCTCCAAATGGCCTGAATGACTCAATCAAAGATAAGAAGTCCACCTACACACCTGTTGCTGCTGAAGCTGAGGAGACCTTCTATGTCGCCTTCAAGCTCTTGACCTCTGATCTTAAGATGTTGGCTAAAAACAAAAGCAGCTCACATGAAGTGTTCTTTCAGCCAAAATTAGGATGTGTCATAGGCCACGTGCGGCAAACATCATCAGACTCAGAAAGAAATTTCCTTCGATTGAATTAACTCGAGTTTCCTCTGTCACTTTTGATCTTTAAGGCTGTTTTCACAAATGTGGTATTTGTATGATTCCACGTTTCTCAATTTTCACCATGGCTTTTAAGAAATGAAATCTAGATGTCAAGATTTAAAGGTTAGAATGTGTTGCCTGGTGACAGTGGGTGTATAAAGTATATTGAATAAATTGGTTAAATTATTAATAATTGAAAACTTCTTGCTGGTGTAAATGAATTTATTATTTATTTGCTTACTTGACAGACTTCTTCATTTCCATGGTAACATGATAACATTTGACATGTTTGGTGTGGCCGCTTGTCTTATATTTTGACTCTGCCTATGCCACAATTTTGATGCTTTGCATATTCAGTTGAGGTCTTATATTTCGACTGCCTATGCCACAATTTTGATTTTGAGGTCTTATATTTCGACTGCCCATGCCACAATTTTGATGCTTTGGCGAATTCAGTTGAGGACTGCCAACAAAAACCTTTGTGCCATCTCATAAGTCATGCTGGAATTAATTGCTGATTAGACATGAGATGGCAACCACGGGGCTACTCCTCCCTCGTTAACGACAGAATTAATTAGAGAAATTACCTCGCAGCGTAAAACATGTTTGATTGCACCATATGGAGATAATTGCTGGCGAAAAGGCTGCATCAATGTTCATCGGCTACGGGATGCTGGCGATTGCTGCTGGCTACTGAGAATGCCATTTTGATGATTAGTGTCGACTCTTTAGCACTTTCCAATGAATACAGACGAGGAGGGGTTCGGAATATTCTGAACCCTTCCTNTTAACACATTCCCCGCCATTGACGAGATTTTTCGTCAATTGCTTCAGGACGGTTCCCCGCCATTGACGAGAATTTCCGGCAATTGTAGTTACAGCCACCAACCGATAGATGGACCCACTGGCGATCTTGTCTCACTGTGCTTTCGCCGATCTCATTGAACACGGCCTTGAAATAGGTGGAGGTTTGTTTGTATTCTAGTGTGGTTTAAACCAACATGGCGGCGCTCGGGAGGCGTTTTCTCCATTTTTTGCGAAAAAATGTGTGTATTTGTGAAAATAGAAAGTTTTCTAAAGCTTGTGGAAAGAAAGTGGTTGGACTTAGAACAAAATGGTTTGTGGTATCAGAAACAACGAGCTATGATCTTTCTATTGACATGTTCTTTGTTCCCATATCTCAATTGATAAATTTTCTTGAGTAATTTGAAATTTGATAAAAATCGCTAAAATGCTGGCGCTGGCTAGTTACTTTTTTAAAAAATGCTGGCGGGGAATGTGTTAAGAGTGCATTACTATAATCTATATAAAGGGATTGAACCATGTCAATTTCTCTTTGCGTGTTCTGAACGGTTTGCATGACAACATTTCATCATGTCTCTTGCTGATAGGCAGCTCTTTCATTAAACGATTTTGCTGCACAATCTGTTGCGTGCGATTCAGATCCAATTGATGTCCTGTAGGCAATCAAAGTTATTTGATTACAGTGTCTGGAGTTTGTATCAAAAGGGGGGTAGTCAAATCATAACAACTCGTAGGCGCAAATTTGAATCCTGCTTGTATCAGGGTTCTGATTCTTGTGTCCTCTTGGGGAAGGCATCTCACTCATCACTTTCTTCAAGAAGCTGTATCCTGTTGTCAGGAACCAAGATGTGTAGTGCCTCAAATGCATCAGACATAAGCCCCTTTCACACCAGGCCTACGTAGAGTTGTATCACACTACGTATGCTGTGCCCACGCTGGCCTACATGGCAGTATGCCGAGGGACGCAAAGGGGTAGGCCTAGGCAAGATCCTTTGAGGCTGGCGTATTGTTACATAATGAAGGGTGTAGTGTTACGTACTTTTGCATAGTGTGGGTTGCCGATCTTACTCGTAGCAACATTTATTTCATGAGTATGCTGCCTAATTTCGGCATACTCGGTACGCAGCTCTAAGCAGGTACGGTGTGAAAGGGGCAATACCCACCAGAAAACAATCGAGTATTATCTTCATTGGCATGGTTGATAATTGCTGCTCTGCTACAGCAACGATCCCTTACAACCACGCACCTGGAGAATATCCAATATTTCCCTTACAATTGGGACTAAATCCTAGCAGCCAAAAAAATGAAAGCCACGATGGTATTCACCGCGACAGTCATTGTCAAGATGATGTTCCTTATCGATCGACGGCGACATTATTGGTGCTCTCACCGTCTTCGAACAATGACAACATCGGAATGACATTCCGTTGGACACCGGGTGACTTTGGTGGTATCTCGGTCTGCGGCAACGCGGTCATGTATGACTGTAATCACCTGATCGTACATCTGATCATGATACCATTGTTGGCAATCCTCTGTCTTGCACATCTTTGATGAGATCGTGACACTAACGACTTGGCTGTTCCGTTTGCTCTTTCTACCCATTTGATGGAA
>NMRB01001806.1:4510-15308 GCA_002633025.1 Notospermus geniculatus | reverse complement strand
TGGTTGATAGGAACATTCTTTCTTCAATGTATTTTTCAATCAATAGCATAGGATGTGAGAAAATTTGGACAGAAGGTGCAATCTGCTGGACTCTGTGTTCATCATGTACAACTGCGTTCTCTGGAGACGGATGATCGGTAGTTGAACCAAAACCGCTCAATAACTGGAAAGGCACCTCGATCGGTGATAAAATATAAAATACCCTCAAATATCCTGAGGGTGTAATGGAGCCGATCCCTAAATGATATTTGTGAACATAGACATTCAACAGTGACAATTTGTTTATTCTGTTTGTTGGAGTTTATTCAATCTTGATACTCGATCGGTGAAAGAAATCTGAACTGGGATCAATTTTGGATAATCAATAATTTTGTCTCAGTATCACATTGGATATTGTGTATGTCCTATGCATGATTTATCGATGCCAGCAGAAAGTGTACTGAAATAGTATTAACCCCTTGGGGCAATGAGCATCTGTCATTTTTTTTGTCTCATATGTAAATTTCACGTATTGTTTTAATGCCGATGTGAACTTTTGCTGCATTCTACTTCAAAACATCGTTCATAATTGATGAAAAGCAATTGATTTGGATACAAAATGCTTGCAGATATTTGGGAGTTTACAGTATCTTAACAGAGCTGGCTTCAACTTCTTAGTCCTCAGTTCCAATCCCCAATTGTCCATAGGGGGCGTTGTCTCTTGTAGGCGGCATTGTCTCTTGTATGGGACGTCACCGCTCATTGTAACTATCTTGTTTACAGTATGCGGGGTGAATTGCCACAAGAAATGTTCGAAGCTGATGCCGAACCTGTGTGGTATCAACCAGAAACTGATGGCGGAGGCCTTGAAGCAGGTTAAACGGATGCAAGAAGCCTCCCAGAAGGCCAAAGTGCCTCCCATATCAGATGGGGTAAGTATTTGATGGTGAAGATTCTGGCTGAGGAGACGCTGGCTAAATAACGTGCTGAAGTCTAGAGGAAAATCTGAGGAGGCTTTGTGGCCTAGTGGTGAACAGATTCGCATTCTGGGCAAGGGGCCTTGGGTTCAAATCTTCATATTTCAGTACTTCGTATCCAACATAACTTCCTTTGAGAGATGATCCATGGGATTGATATTTTGAGTTTCTTGTCTTCATGTGATAGTGTTGTACGGAATGTGTTAACTTTTAATTTCGTTGTCCAGACCTCGGCGGCTAGTAAGTTGCTGGAAGAGGACCTCGAAGATGACGAGAAAACCGACCAGTGGGAAGCCGGCGTGCGGAAGTATGCGATATCTGACTTCAAACTTGCGAAGGTCCTTGGTAAAGGAAGTTTTGGCAAGGTCAGTTCGGTGTTGTAGATGTGTTGTAAATGTTGTGTCGTTGTTTGTTGTTGTAGACATATTCGCAAGCGGCGGAGGACAGTTCAGATGAGGAGGATGAAGCTTACCAGAAAATGTGGGAGATGGAGGGATTGAGGAAATATGGACTTGACGATTTCAAGTTGTTGAAAGTGCTCGGAAAAGGCAGCTTTGGAAAGGTAGGGTTTTATGTCTTAGGTGTGGTTGAGTGTTTGATGTAAGCTACAGATGGAGGTGAGTGCACTCCTATATTGCCTGATTGGAGTGACAAACAATCTTTCATAGAATTTCATGACGCCCTTTTACAATGTATGTGTTGTGTCTTAGAAACCTGTTCTGACAGCCCTGCACCATCAGGCCAAAACTGCAATTTTTCACCTTATTGTGTAAAATGGATGAACCCTGAAGAGGAAGTCATATAATGTAGCCCATGATCTTACACAACGACAGTGATGGGTGGCCAGTACACCCAGAAGATATGTGAGCCGCTCCAGCAAGTTATCATCATTGGTCATCAGTTTACTATCATAGCTGTCCACTACTATTGTAAACCCGCACCAATGTACATTTCAGCTGTTGTGCTGCAAGGCCGTTAACACTTTGCTCAGGTTGCGACAAGCGTCTGCTTTGCTGGAGTTACTCACAAATGTCACTTGTGAGGAGACAAAGTACTACACTGACCCTGGGCTTCCGAAGACTGATCGGGGTGTTGTTGGTCCTTTTATACCCTTCCAGGTGGCAAATCACCTCCTGCAGTGGTGCTGGTTGATCCTGATGACGACCATGAAGAACATCACTTCCATTTAGTCCACGTCCTTATGTCGTTCTGCGGAAACATCGTGTTAGAGCAAATCTGAACCCAGGTTTAGGACCCTTATGAACCCGGCTCTAAGAAACGTCATGTTGCCAAAAAATCTTTTGCCGATTATAGCCGCTAGGGGGCACTTTCTGGGGGAAGGGCAAAAAAGGGCAATTTTTCAATTTTCATTGCAATTGCATCTATTTACCATTCTTATTCATTTTCCATCCTCAGGACATAAAATTCATGAGGATTTATTGTGCAATATTAGAACGACATGAATTTATTTAATAGAAAAGCCATTACATTTACATACTTTAAATGCGTTTTTCTCAGTTATTTGTTTTTTCAACAAATACACTTCGCAATACATATTTTAAAATAACCCTGCTGGTATTAGAGCAAATCTGGACCCAGGTTTAGGACCCTTGGCTACCCAGGTTTTGGAAAAGTCATGTTGCCAAAAAATGTTTTGCTGGCAACAACCGCTAGGGCGTTTTGAATTTTGGGAACTTACTTTTTCATTGGACGCCGATGGACGCAACAACTGAGCTTTGTACAGGAGAATGGGAGTACGATGCACAGCTAACTTTTGAACGGTTGGATTTACACCCCACAAATGTATTACCAACAGATAGAAATATGGTGCCTCGGAATCAGATAGCCATATTCTTAATTGTTTTCAGTTGTTATGTAATAAGAGACGACGTTTTTATATAAATTAACACAAAAATGAGTCAAATGAGTCAAAATACATAAAACGTCATTTCCAATTACGTCGCTGCTTCAAAACTCCAAAGAATAGGCTTATTTTATTCCGAGGTACTATGTTTCTATCTGTTGGTAATACATTTATGGGGTGTAAATCCAACCGTTCAAAAGTTAGCTGTACATCGTCCCCATTCTCCTGTACAAAGCTCAGTCGTTGCGTCAACTGACGTCCAATGATAAAGCCAGTTCCCAAAATTCAAAACGCCCTAGCGGCTGTTGCGGGCAAAAGATTTTTTGGCAACATGACTTTTCTGAAAGCTGGGTCGCCAAGGGTCCTAAACCTGGGTTCAGATTTGCTCTAACATGATGTTTCCGCAGAACGACATAAGAACGTGGACTAATTATCAATTTTGCTCATCATTAATTTCCTCCCTCTTTATCTCCAGGTCCTTCTTGCCCAGCTTAACAACACAGAAGAATACTATGCAATAAAGGCATTGAAGAAGGATGTTGTGCTCGAGGATGACGATGTGGAATGTACCCTAATAGAACGACGAGTCCTCCAACTCGGCTGTAGTCATCCATTCCTCACTCATCTGCATAGTGCTTTTCAGACGAAGGTACGGCAACAAAATGTACCGGTGGGCCTACAACGAGAAAATGCATCTTGCAGGAAAATTTTGAAGTCTTCTTTACGTTGAGTCATTCACATAGTATCGTAGGTCACTCACTGATTGGTGAATGTTCATGAAGCCGTTTTGTCTTTCAGAGTCATCTGTTCTTTGTGATGGAGTATCTGAATGGCGGTGATCTTATGTTTCATATACAACGCTCCCCGACTGGCAGGTTTGAGATGGAGAAAGCAAAGTAAGTTATAGACCATTTAATGGCATATTTAGGTCCATAGTTTGTCAGTCTTACATGTAGGTGGTCAGTGGTTTCTGTCACGTTCTCAACTACGCCTATTAGGACCTTGAGTTCAAATGTGTTCATGTTGTGATGATATGTCATGCTTTGCTGCCACGAGAATGCTGAGCACAAGTCTGAGATCCAGCACCCGTAGAAACCACTCCAAGGTCAATTTCATCCCTTCTTGTTCCTGGTTCTTCTGCCTTTTCTTATCAGGTCCTGGATTCCTTCTCTGTGTGAACGACAAGGTTCCATATTTGATGTTCTATCATCTCTATGAACTTAACAGACCATTTCCTTCCCTTTCCAGGTTCTATGCAGCTGAAATCCTGTGTGGGCTGCAGTTCTTACATAGAAAAGGTATCATATACAGGTAAGATCAAGCAATTGCCTTCTCGTTTTCGTTGTCTTTCTTCTGAAACAGTATCATGTTACACATTGTAAGCTGAGGAAGGGGCATTTGTTTTATCATTCATCTCATGTCTCCTTATTTTCAGAGATCTCAAGTTGGACAACGTCCTACTCGACAGCGAAGGACATATCAAGATTGCAGATTTTGGAATGTGTAAGGAGAATGTCACCGGTGACACTAAGGCTTCTACCTTCTGTGGTACCCCTGATTACATAGCACCAGAGGTGGGTAACGCATCCCTGTAGGGATTGCTTTCAGCCCTGAGATACACTCCAATTGGGTAGCAAGCAACTCAGGCATATCCATAAACCAAATTTCTCCCGAAAACTCAGCAAGCCAGACTTTCGATCTGATTCAAAATGGTGCTTATCATGAAAGATTTCGGTAATTCTGCTGTCGTTGTTTTTGCGATCTTGTAGAACCTTAGATTGACTTTTATAATCTTCGCCCCAGATTCTTGTTGGGAAACGATATAACATGTCTGTTGATTGGTGGTCGTTTGGCGTCCTCCTGTACGAGATGCTGATTGGACAATCTCCATTCCACGGCGAAGATGAAGAAGATCTCTTCTACGCGATCGGAAACGATACGCCACACTACCCTCGTTGGTTGGGAGCAGTCGCTACTGATTGTTTACGTTTGGTAAATACTTCTTCTCTTTGGTATTCACACCACTGTTAGTATTGTTGACTGAGCAAATGGATTCTCGGCTTCGTAAACTCACCTGGAAGATGCGTTCTCACCAGTATTTAAAGCCCCACAGTATTGAATTTTACTGGATTTTCAAAGTGTTGGGAGAATGCTGGTCGAGGTCTCATAGCATCGTGAAGGTCCCCCAAATGCCTGCCTGATCCGTATTTCCGAGAATCAAGGCCTAGTTTTCAGCACACAATGAAAAAATCTGCAGGGAGGGCTCTAATGTATTCAGACAGAGCGCAGTACATTTTACACGTCGTGACGTCGTGCACTGACGTCAAGAATCGCGGCGATGATTTGCGTTTTTCAGATTCAATACAGTGGGGCTTTAACGTTCTAGCAACCAGGCCGAGTTTGGACATGCAGGGACGATTTCACAAAAGGTGTTTAAGACTTAAATGCGTATAACTTCGTCAAATGCATGGTGGAAGTGCGTGCATTTAGTGAAGTTACATGCGTCTAAGTCTTAAAAACCCTGTGTGAAATCGGCCTGCAGTGTTTCTCACGTAACACTACTTACTTAAACTATCCTTCTTCCCTTTTCAGTTCTTCGATAGAAACCCTGACACCCGTCTTGGAATGCCCACGTGCCCCAAGGGCCCTGTCAGAGCTCATCCATTCTTCAAGAATATCGTCTGGGAACAACTGGAATCGCGAGGAGTGAAGCCACCATTTAAACCCTCTGTGGTGAGTAGAGGACGGTGACATTTGTTGTGGTCTTCCAGCATGTTGTGCAGAAGGGAAAGAATACATTATTGTTGTGTTGCACTATAAAAATCCAAGTGTCAATGAGTTGCGTGAAGTATTTTGCATGTCGTGATGTCCTAGGGGAATGAAACAGTCGTAGCCTGCTGCTGTATCGAATATTTGGAAAGTCACCGATGTGCGGATTTTCTTCATATGTTGTTTTCCACCTCCATTCCAGCGCTCTCGCTCAGACGCGACTCATTTCGATGAGGATTTCACGATGGAGAGACCAAACTTGACCAAGCTCGATAAGCGAATTACTGACACCATTGACAGACATACATTCAAGAATTTCAGTTTCACGATGCATCCTGCGTTGCAATTGCAACCGGAGGCTAAATAATCGTAACTGAATACGTGAAAGATCTGAGAGATCAATGTGTAGGTTATGGTCCACTACACGTGGCTGTGTATATAGGTCATAGTCCACTGAACACAGCCATTTCGTGGCACTCATAGATATAATAAAACTAACACTCCAAGAATTGAGGTGCCTTTTCACACGAGTATTTTCTCAGGCAAGTTGGCCTCAATGGGCAATTCCTTACAACTTGTGCAAAGACCAGTGACACAAATGCCCATAGCTCACTACAGCTGAGTTTCCCATCGAGAGCTAAATTGTATGAGAAAATTCTCATGTGCAGAAGTGCCTGAATAACTAACTATAGTGAGAATGACTCTCGTGGCTTTTAACATTGGACAGAACTAACTCACAAACTGGTACACTGTCTAACAGAAATACAAGATTAGAATGAAGTGACCGCAAAAGACAGAAGGTCAACTTGCATTCAAGCAATGCCTCAGCCTCGCTAGAAATCTACCCAGAGTGCTCTCTTGAAGACATCACTTCATACTTTCAGAGAGTTCAAATAGAAACTCCTTCGCTTAACATATCTTGAGGATAACATCCTTTAACTCTTTGCTGTAATATACTGCCTCTTCGCTTGGGTGTTGCCAATACAAGTGTATCTCACCATCTCTGTTGTCTCTCCCGTTCAACTCTGTTCCACCCTCAGTTGATAGCAGCTCACATATAACAAGATGACACCTATACAGACTAACCAATAACAAGTCTCTTTCAGCATTCGTCTAGTATTCTACGTGTTACATTCGGGTGATAAAATCCCTGAATTTATTGCTGAGTTGCAACAGGAATACATGTACATGTAAGGCCCCGATTACGTAGAAGTATACGGTATACAAAAATGCCGGTTAACAATGGCTTCACGGTCGCGAATCCTTTGTGAGGCCTTTGTTAACCAGCATTTTCGTATACCGTATACTTCTATGTAATCGGGGCCTAAAGGTGCTGCCTCACGAGTGAGTTTGTTGGCTCTTGATGGGCTATTCACCATTGTTGGTCTCCATATGGCTTTCACTGAGACCAATGACACAAACGACTGCCCACTTTTAGGTTGAGTTGCCCCTAGAGAGCCAACTTGTGTAAGAAAACTCTCATGCAGCAGCTCCTTAAGAAATTGGCCTTTAAGTCGTGATGTCTACCTCTTATTGATTGAACTGATCTGTCAAATTGGCATTCCAATGATACTTGGCGTGAAATCATACTTGGCGTGAAATCTCTTCAAATCCATAACAAATCTTTGATTCTCTTTCAGAAATCTCCGACTGACACACAGCACTTTGACTCTGACTTCACCATGGAGAAAGCTCACCTGACACCACCGGACAAGACGCTCTTGAATACAGTCGACCAAAATGTTTTCCGGGGATTCAGCTTCACTGTGTTCTCGCCTTCAAGATCTTCGTGACCGCAATAAAGATTCTAGGACAAATATACTGTTTGTTTCATGCGAAGTTTACCCAAATTGGTTGTACATTTCATGTTATGTGTATGTCGTGTGATAGTGGAGAATTGACATCAACTTCAGAAGCATTGCACTTTTCTTTTGCGCTTTACAACCGGAAAGATGATGATTTGAAAGATGGAAAAGATGTTGTGGTCAACTTGTGTCAGTTGTGTGATACCGTGAATTCTCAACATGTAGGGGGAGCCACAAACACCTGAATTGTTGCTTCTGAGTACAATTGAGAGGATTGTGAAAATCCAGGCCTGGGCAAATGCTCCTTCCCTTGCATTTGTCACATTGTACGGAGCGGTAGGGGCCGCCGGAGTTTGTTTCTCAGGATGAGAAAGTGCAGAGCATACAAGAGGACCGCTGATTTGTGTGAGAAATTTGCCGATTTTCATTTCATTGTAAATGAGCACTGCTTCTCTCCCAAGTAGATAAACTTGCTAAATGTGTTGAAATCTACGTGGATGTTATAATCACCGTGTTCAAAGTTTTGTCAATTTAGTCGGTAACTTATTTACAATATAGATTATAAGCCCTCCCAGGGTTAAGATAGCTCGTTCTAACCTGCACTGTTCATAAAGTAGCTAGAGTGGTAGAAGCTTAATTATTTTGTGCTAAAAAAGATTTGATGTGTAGGCCCTATAGATAGGGCAGTTGTCAGTTATGGTTATATGTCAGAACAAATGGTGTGGATTGTGCTGTCTGAATAATCAGGATTGAGTCATGAGGCTATAAGCATCGCACTCAACCATAGAATACTCAAGAAAAAGTCATAGTAAGGATACTCCGTCAGAAACTTGTGTACTAATTGAAAGACCAGTGAACTTATACATTATAATACATGTATGCTCTTTGTTATTTGTGTTTTTGATTTGATCTCGAATTACCATGACTTCACCAAGCAAGAAACTGGCTTCTTCAGGACTTTGATCTGTTAAAAATGAGTTAATAGCAAAATCCTTGGAAACACATTGAAATACACGTGCCTAAATGGTTGAGAGCTTTCTCATGGAAGTTGGCTTGCATTTGGCCAATCACCATTGTTTGTTTCCTTGTGGCTTACGCTTGGACAATTGACATTAATGACTGCTCAGAGTTGAGTTGCCCATAGAGAGCCAACTCCCGCTTGGACATTAACAACTGCTCAGAGTTGAGTTGCCCATAGAGAGCCAACTCCCACTTGGACATTAACAACTGCTCAGAGTTGAGTTGCCCATAGAGAGCCAACTCCCACTTGGACCAATGACATTAATGACTGCTCAGAGTTTAGTTGCCCATAGAGAGCCCAACGCCCGTGAGAAAACTTGTACGGATAGGTGCCTTTATAACAATGTATTTATCAATGAAATTTATCAGTAAATCACAAAATTCTTGCCACAGGATTGCCAGTCAACTACTGACAGCAGCATTTATTCAATTCTTCTTATGTATTCTGGGCAGCGAACCTGTATTTATACATATTCTCCAAAATCGCAGTTGAAAGGGCATAGAGGGCCTGGCTTGGGATCAAACTTCTCCAGCATTATCACATCAAACGTGTCAGTGTCAAGACTTCTGTTTGAAGCTATGTGGTCTGCACAACCCACTATCACCAACAGAAGTCTGACCCAGCAATGCAAGACCTCAGTGACCTTACAACTCCAAGTTTGGTGAATGTTATACATGTATGTCTGTATCAATTGCTTCAACTGTGCATGCAAACAGAACTAACACCCTTCATTACTGAGCAAGGTTGGGGCATTGTGGCTTCTGAAGGTGACAGCAGCATGATGTGAAATGTTGACTCCCATGAACTTCCCATAGGTCACTCAAGTGATCCATTTCATGGCCCTTTGGCTCTGCTCCACTGAGGGTTTTCCCATGCAAATTGGCTTTCAATGGGTCATTCAATGGGGACGATTGTGACGCGACCTGCAAAAACCCTTCACGTTACTCCCAAGTTGTGATCCTTTGTCAGTATTGTCAGCAATTGACTGGACACCTTACGTAATAGGGCCACAATAGCTCAAAGAAGGACAGGCTATGTCATGTATGTGCTGTAATACTGATGATTATTTAACTCATTTATTCATGGGGACATGTGAATGGTTTCCTGGATCGCATCACAGTTGTGTCATTGGTCTCAGTGTAACCCATAGGAAAGCCAACAATTTGTAAATTGCCCATTGAGAGCCAACTTGCACAAAAAACTCTTGTGGAAGAGCACATTTAACGACTGTTGAATTCTCAAGAATGACTGCGTCCATGACTTACACATCAAGATTTTGCAGTGATGCAGTTAGAAAACTGTGGCGAATTCCTGATGGAAAAGTATGCCTGCAAATGTTTCTTATTGCAAAAAAATATGAATGTTTTGTGATTGTCTTGAAGCATGTGCAAACCTGACATTGTTTTGGCGATACTGGGACAAGCTCATCAGATCTCGGAGTACTGTAGGACTGGTTGTCCTCAACCTGTTCAGTTCATTCTGCTGTTTCCGGGAATGATGCTCTTTCAGATGTTGTGGCTGCTAAAAAAATGTCACTGACCAAATGGCAGAGCAAATACATTGTATTGTATTTTGCTTAAGTTTGCTGTGTTAGCTGTGCCTCCTTCTGTCATATGCATTTTGGGTGATACAGCTGATGTGTTTATGTTTATATGCTAATCATTATAACATTGTTTGTTATGTATCCTGCATTTGCTACTGTAGAAGGAATTTTTGTCAGTTGATGCCGAAGAGAGCAGGTAGAAACCCCAAGTTCACGGCCGTTTTTTCCGACACTTCTGTTTCCATTTGTGGGAGTGAACTCAGTCTCGGCCTGTCATGCAGCACATGAAGGAAAAATAGTCAACTAGTTGCTTTAAATGGTGACTTCAGGTGCAGTTGAGGCTGCTGTATATTCATTGGTCCAGCGCCATCTTACTGAAACTTATTGTCCTTACCATTACTAACATAGGCAGCCTTTGTCCCTTTTGACTCTACGCCATTGAGGTGTTACATTGGGGCAGAAATCAGTCTCTAATGGAAACTGACAAGTTCATATTGGGACAGCTATTTGTCAGACTTCAAATTAAGATTGAGGCCAATGTTGCTTTAAAAATGTTTTTTGCCTGATTCAGTCATGATCAGCCTGATCTGGCTGTTAATGCACAAATTGAATGACAGTATTTGATGATATGGCTGGCATATATTCTCACGTGGTTCATCCCACTTCCCTTGTGTATGCTGAACCCGGGAGAGGACTTCAGCGGGTGATGCAAAACGTCTCTACCAAGTGTCAGTATTCAGAAGCCATTTCCTCTTCCTTCTTTCTTCATCACTCATGTTGGTAAAATAATCAGTTCTGGCTGAGTTTTGGTTTTTGAACTTCGATTTTTCCAACAGGGAA